>PVIR01001619.1:0-41374 GCA_004026965.1 Petromus typicus | reverse complement strand
TCTCTATCATTTCTTATAAAGCATATGTAAATGTACAGTTACCTCAAAATAAAAAATTTAACAGAAAAGTAGCTTAAAAATCAGGATATAAGAGGATAAACATATTTAACATGAATTATAAAAAACAGGTATAAGTATCTCAACACTTAAAAAATTGAAATTAATCTCAGGCAATATTATTGAGTCAAATTTTGGTTATGAATTAAGGAATTGAAAAGAATGAAGGGAGAATATAAGTATCAATTTAATTTCCAGGAAAAAAAATACAAAGGCACAAATCTAAGTATCTAAGATAACCTTCAGTTCTTAAGATTTTTAATTTTAAGAAAGTATAAAGTTTTCCAAAAAAAAAATCATTCACATGCAGTTGTCTTTAAAATTGTATCCCAGCTCCTCAGAAACAATGGCATTTCAAAACCATTGCTAGTAAGTAAAGCGGGATACAGATGGAGGAGTTGAGTGTATCTCTGGCAGAAGAAACAAGGTTAACGGAAACACAAGGGTTGTACATCTAACAGACAGTACACGAGACTCAACACCCACTGTCCTTTATTGACTTCTTCTCTCTGCAAATAATCTTAGTTTTATCTCCTTTATTGAACGCCAAGTAAATCATAAAATCTCCAGGCCACAATTTCCTCCTCCTCTAAAACAGGGATAATATTTTCACCTGCCCATCAAACAGGATATTCACAAGGGGAAATATGAATTTGTATGGCATAAAAATATTTGAAAGAAAGGTACCAAGACATAGTGACTGTGTGGTGCATCTAAAACATTTAAAGTCTATATTATTTGAGGTAACATGCATTATGGAACTTGACGAGTTTGAGAAGATAATGAGAATGAGAAAGCAAGAAAGTGAGATGATTTAAACAAAGCAACAGTTTCCTTTACTTTCCTCTATAATTGTGAAGAACTGGTGGAAAATTCAGTACTGCTAAAGGCAGACTAGCATTAGTAAAACCATTTTAATCAGGTGGATTTTCTACAGCAAGCTTTTAAAACCTGAAAAAACATAAACAACCCAAACCTCACAAGACTACAAATCTCCTAGAATTTGGGCAAAAGTCTTTATACTGAAAGATGAAACAGCCTGGAAATAAGTAGGAAGAAACTCAAACTGAATTTCACCTGAATAGCACTAACTAAACTTTGCCTGGTATTTTGGTTTCTCATTCAAGTCTGCCTGTCTCTAGCTGAATCAAAGCTCTGTGGTTGCAGAAGCCACAATCCATACCCACCTTTCTTTCTCCCACAATTCATAGCTTTGCATGTAGCCAGCACTCTGAAAACACTAAACTGACCAGATATAAACAGTTATAATATTACTGCCAGTTTGAAGGACTATATTTAATGTGCTCCAAAACTAAAAATAATTCCTGCTATTTATTTATCATCAGCCTTGCAACTTACTAAACAATGTTTTCAATTTCTTGCATTTCATCTTCTGAATTTATATTATTTCTTATGTGGTAAGAAAAAATAAATTATGTAAATGCAAATTTTTATCAATAATGTAAAAAAACCTAACACCGCCCCCCACCCCACAAAAAAATCAAGCTTCCAAAGATAAATCCTAAGCCTGAAAAGACATCAGGTAAGACAGTAAGAAACTTCTAGCTGTGATTTATACCAGGTTTGATGGACTGCTTCTTGTCAGTAATTAGCTATTGGATTATTATTATTATTTTTTTTTTTTGAGACAGGGTCTCGCTCTATAGTTCAGGCTGGCCCTGAGCTCAGCTTCAAACTCACATCACAGCAATCCTCCTGCCTCTGCCTCCCGAGTGCTGGACCACCACGTGAGCCACCATGCCTGGCACTGTGGTATGTGGTAGTGGTTGCTGTTGGGCGTGAGGCTCCACATCCAGTATGGTATGCGGTTACCGGGGATCGAACCTGGGTCCTTCCGCTTGCAAGACAGGCGCCAGAACCACTGAGCTAAATCCCTGGGCCCTGGATTATTTTTTTAAAGATCTAATTTTCTAATCTTACTCACCAGTGTCTAGTCTTGACTTGACATGCCGATACTTTGGGTTCTGTGGTATCCTTTTGGTCAAATACTAAAAATAAGAAAATTCAAATGAAATGGGTTAATATAAAGGTAAGGATGACAAAATCAGTAAAGAGTCAGATACTTAAAAAATGGAACAAGTGAATATTTCATAGATTTTTAAAGATGGAAGGAACTCTAAAGAACCAATGGTCCTTTTCATAATAGGGCTCTTCTGTGGCATTTTGGCAGGTGAATATACTTATCTTATTTCTGCCAAAACATTTCCACATTTTGTCAAAACAATCTAAGAGCACTGTGATAAGAAAAAAAAGAAAAACTCTTAAGAATTATCTCTTACACTGAGCCAAAGAAATACCTCCATTCCCTTTCAGTCCATCCTTACAATCCAGAATAAGACACCTGCCTCTACCTTGAGAAATGTGTTAGAATAAATTCACCTTTTTAAGGTTACTCTTTGTATGATGGCTTCTGTGCATCTCCTACAAACAGCCTCTAGATTTTATCTATAGCAACTGTAAAAACAGTAAGTGGGATCTAGAGCTGAGCACGGTGCCTCCAGATGTTGTCAGGCCAGGTCTCTTTGGCACACTCTCAGGCTGTCCAGGGCTCCACTGATGTCACTGCCATCACATCTGCTCTTGTGGGACCTGAGACTCATGTCAAGCTCAAGGTAAGTTTATAGTCATAAAAATGCCCATGTTGGGCCTCCCTTGTGTTGTGCTTCAGTAGTTAACTCTTTAAATCCAAGTACAAGATATTCACCCACATTAAATTCCCATGGCAAGGGCAAAAGTTCTTATGGGAATGAATAAGACATGACAAAATACAGCTTTCTTGATTAAGCCTTTTCTGTCCTACAGATATGAAAACTCTGTTCAGTGTAGGTAGGTATGGAATAGGGGATTAAGACTGGTACTACCTTTTCTAGCATCATCTTCTGCACGTGTTCCCATGCTGAAAAGATCAGGAATGTTCCATTAATATCTCCAGTCCTGGCATATATCTGTCTAATATGCTTTTCCTCAATTTGTCCTTAGGTAAATTTTTTTTTTCTGTAAAGCTGTCCATGGTGGTATTAGGAATTTCTCCTTCTGTATTTCCAGAGTTTGGACAACCCTATCCCTCTCTCTACCACTAGATCTTCTTCTCCAGTCTAAGATTTACTTGTAGACAGGGACAATAACTTACTCATATTTGTATTTACCCAGAACCTAATACATGCTAAATATATTTACTGATATTCAGTTAATAAATGAATTCCTGAATGAGGATTGCATTACAGCAACTATCTGTATCCTTAGGAGGGAATATCAAACTTTAAAAATTGCATCACTTGCCATTGAAAGCAGATAACTACAGTATACCCTGTCAGGGGGCTAGGAAAATAAATCATTTAGGTACTAAAATAGCTTTTCAAGTGATAAATACCTTTTTAATGCATAAAATCAGCATGGGATACTTCTATGTGTACAAAATATCTCCTGGCTAGAGTTTTGGATTTCAGAGACCAAGAAGAATTTTTAAAAACCAAGGGCACTTGCAGAGTTATCACCTTTAATTTTCTCAACTAAGGACATTTAAGAAATAACAGCAACAAAGCAAAACCTCATAACTACCATCTGCTATTTTGTTAGGATGAAGTTTATTATTTATATATATTTAAAATTATATTTCTTTTAAAACTGATACATAAAAACATAAACCATCTGCTATTTTTCCTTTTTCTTTTCTTTTTTTGGGGGGAGGGTTTGGTGTGTGCATTCTCGGCAAGCACTCCACACTGAGCCATACTCCCAACCTCACCATCTGCTATTTTAATACCAAACAGGTTAAAAAAAAAATCCTGGAGTAAATAGGTCTGTTTCTTAGTGTTACGTAAAAACTCACAACACTGTAGGTGTTTTTCGCTTCGCACCAGGTAAGTAAAACCCATACTATGAATACCTAGCACAGGCCCTCGGGTTGTGTTTGCAAGCCTTGAACTGTTTTACCCTTAGAAAGAGCTGGAAACCTCATTTTTCCTTCTAAGCAGTAAACTGCTGTCTATTAAGAGAAACTGGCTGCAATGCCAATTCTAATTCCTTCTCTAGATGACTATGGAAAAGGTTAAATAAGAGAAGGAAAACATACAAAGACTAAAAAGGGAGACATACAAGAAATTCCCCAGGGGGAAACAGTATCATGGCAAAATCAATCAAATAAAGAGTAAACTGAGTCAAGGAAAGCTAATATTAGACTTCATTTATCTAAGACTAAGAGACTTGCGGGGGGTACTCTGTATTTTTATCATTTCTATACTGTATTTCCTTTTTATTTTTGTTTTAATTTTCACACTACTCTCCCAGCAAAGTTTCTTTTGAAAAATTCCAGGCTAATCTCCACCGAACCAGGGAGATTTTGTCCACACTGAAGCCAAATAGCTAAGAAGTGAGGGTGTCTCTGGGGACCAGGTGTGGTGGCGGCAGAATGATGAGGGGAGAGTGTGGACAGCTGCAGCCCTGAGCCCTTCCCCCCCCACCCCCGGTTTTCCCTTACATGAGACTAATGAGAAATCCATATGCTACAAGAGAAAAAAGTAGTGTTTCTTTTCCCTGTCCCCACTGAAGTTCCATTTCTTATTCCTGACTTTCTAGTACCAATCACAATGTAAAGCTGTTTGTGCTCCACTGCCAGCAGAGCACCAGAGATTTTATAGACCAGCTATACCCTTTTCTTTAAAACTCTTGCTTTTGGGATGAATGCTTCTTGACCTACTGACCAATTGGCTTTCTTTCAATGACATAAACAGGCTGAAATGATGGAAAGTGAAAGAGCCGTGAAAAGCAGCTGTTTCAAGGAAGACTATTCATTTGTTCAACAAAGACTTATTGAGCACCAACCATTCATTAGTCAACGTTTACTGAGTGTCTACTAGGCAAGGCGCAGAGGTAAAAACAGTCTTTGCCATGGCTCTCATTGCCTGCTGAATATGCAGATGTCAAGTTGGGAGATAAATAGAGAGGAAAGCAGGGGAGACAGCAGCACATAGATTGGTACTTAATCTAAACTCAGGGACACAGATTTTTTTTTTTTTTTTAAAGACAGGGCCTCACTTTGTAGTTCAGGCTGGCCCTGAACTCACTATGTAGCTCAGGCTGGCCTCGAACTCACTGCGACCCTTTTGCCTCTGCCTCCTGAGTGGTGGAATTACAGAAATGAGCCACCATGATCTGCAGGGTCACAGATTCTTAAAGGTGCCTTCTGAGTGGAATTTTAAGGGCTCAGCAGGTTAAACTAGTAGTGGCTGGGAACAAGAGGGCGTGGCAGAAAGAAAATCACAGCCAGAGTATGGAGACAAGGGAATGGGGAGACAGCATGAAGAAATGTAACATTAATTGAGACCTGGAACACTTGGGCATATGAGGATGACTGATGCTAGAGAGAAAGCCACAGGCAGATCACAAAGGGCCTTCCTATGTACCTGCTGAGATACCTGACCTTCATTGTGTAGATCAGTGGATCTCAAACAGGTACAATGTTGCCACACAGGGACATCTGCCAATTTCTGGAGTCATTTTGGGTTGTTACAAATGGATGGTAAAGTGCTCTTGGAATTTAATTTGGGGAATGGTGTTAAACATCCTATAACCAGACCGCTCTCACAACAAACAGCCAGCCCAAATGTCACGAGTGCTGAATTTGAGAAACTCGAGAATAGGACAGGAAGTTATAAAAGGTTTAGGAAGAAATGATAGGATTATATTTCTGTTTTTGGAAATTCACTCTGGTAGCAAACAGACAATATGAATGTAGTCAAGAAGGAAGATGCAATAATAAATTCAGAGGCTATTTATCAAGAGGATATATAGCAACATATAAGACATTGGCAATAGAAATGGAAAGAAATGGTTTCAAACTTTTTTTTTCTCTTTTTTTTTTTTTTTGGTGAGACAGGGTCTTGCTTTGTAGTTCAGGCTGGCCCTGAGCTCAGCCTCAAACTCTCATCACAGTAATCCGCCTGCCTTTGCCTCTTGAGCTTTGGGATTACAGATGTGAGCCACCATGCCCGGCACTGTGGTATGTGGTACTGCTTGCTGCTAGTCATGAGTCTCCACACTCAGTATTGTATGTGGTTACTGGGGGATTGAACCCGGCCCTTGCACTTACAAGACAGGCGCCGGAACCATGAGCTAAATCCCCGGCTCGGTTTCAAACTTTTAAATGGAAAATCAATGTAATTTGAGGAGAACAATGGTACCATGCTTCTCTAACAGGAGTTAAGGAGAGGTATGCATATTTGAAAAAAACATGATGTGTGTGTGTGCTGTTGAGTATCAAGTAGCAACAGCTACAGGCTATCCAAAACAGAAGTTCCTAGGTGGCTATGTGGAGATCAGGATAAAGATCTGGCCTCCAAAAAAAATCTGGGAGTCATCAGCATGTGGGTTGAACATGAAGTCCTAGAGAAGAGGCACGTTGGCTGAGATTCAGAAAAGGCCATAAGAAAGTGGGTCATGAAAATTAAAGATGAGCTACAGGAAAAATGGAGCAGAGTGCAGGGAACGATACTGTCAGGTCAGAGGACAAGAAGTCAAGTACGAGCAGGCAAACAAAAATGCAGGTCAAGTGAGAGAACAACAGAAAAGTGAATTTGGATTGAGTAAATCAGGACATCTGTGGACAGCCCTGGTAGGTACAGTGATGGTAAATGGACAGGAGGAGAAGCAAAACTAGCAGACTGCATGGGGCTGGGAGGAAGTGGAAAATGATAGATTAAGTAGATGGTCTTTCTACTTAAGTAGATGGTCTCTTCCACCAAGAGAGCTGCTAAGGGAGAATCTTATTTTATTTTGTTTTGAAATAAGAGAAATTTGAGAATGGTTATGGGTTGACAGGCAGAGGCCTGGAGCCCAAGAGGAAAGGGACAGGTTTGGATACATATTTAAAATAAAGATGTATGAAGTTCTTCAAAAGCAGGCAGGAAGTTGATAAAGATCAGGTTTGTGGTATTACTTCAGGTTTCTGAGAAACCAAAAATGTCAGATCATTTGAGGGCTACATCTTTAGGGCAGGTCAAAAGACAGTTCTCTCTGTCTCCTCTCTAGCTATGCAACTTCTATTTGATCTCAAGACTCAGCACAAGTAGCTCCTAGGAAGTCTCCTCTGCATGCCCCTGTTAGAAGCAAGTCTCTTCCCTGCCTGGATTTTTACTGTTCTTTGTGCCATTCACATTTATGCTCTGTGCTTGGTGCTCACCCTATACTTCTCTGTTCCTGTTACAAGACATAATGCTACTAAGATAACAGTAAGTATGTGTCACATGAAGACTTGAGAAACATGCAGCATGCATGCTGATGCCACATGAGTCTTACAGATCTCAGGAGCTCTAGAAATCTGAAAGAATATTTCGTAAATACTGGGGTGAAAAGAGAGAATGCGTGAGAGAGTGAGTACTGGGCTATGTTGTAATGGTTCAACTTCTGTTTATAAACGTTGGGGGAAGAAGGACAGGAAACACTGTAAATGGTAAAAATTTCAGTAGCAAAGTCACCTCAAAAGAATATTTAAGGTAAGTATGATAACACATGCCTGTGATCCTAGAAATCTGGGAGGCCACGGCAGGAAGATCACAAGTTCAAGTACAGCTTCAGTAACTTGGTGCCTCAGTTCAGTCATGGTGAACTGTTTAGCACTTTCAATGATACAAACAGTCCAATGCAGCACACATGCCATAGATTCACCACCCCTGCCTTAAGGAGACCATATCTCAAAAAAGGGGGAGTTTGAGGCTAAACCTCAGTATGAAGGCTATGGTTTAATCCCCAGTATCATAAAACCAAACAAAATGAAATGAAACAAAAAAAAATACCCCACTATATTTAAAAAACAAATTGTTCTACTTGCTGCAGAACATCTGAAAACAACAAAATCATAATTGCTGCTAACATTTATTGAGCACTTACTATGCTGTCAGGCACTTGATTAAGCATTTTATCTACATTATTTCATTAAATTCTCACAAATACTGTACATCCTTTCTCCAGCTAGAGTTTTTCATTTGGGGGTCCTGATAGGTCTTAGGAGGACTATAATTTGAAGGAGGACCTTCAAATTATATGTAAAATTTTATGTGTGTGCCTTTTTCCCCCTCTGCAATGAATCTTATTTTCCATCAAATTTTCAAAGTGGTACGTAGCCCCCAAAGCATCCAGAATCCTTGGTATATGGAATTCTGTGCTATAAGCTTGGACCTGGAGAGGTGGGTTCCAAGTGGAGAATCTTGAATGTAGATTGAGAAGCTTGCTCGAGGCCTTGGTAATAATAGGAGGTACTAAAATACTAAGCTGTGAGCTACATAACTAAGACAGTATTTTGGCAGATCACCAATTTGCATACTTGCAGACTATGGAAAGACAAGGCTTTGCAAATGCACAAATATTGGAGAACGATGAACAAAAAGTCAAAGATAGGAGTTTTTGATTTCTGAAGGAAAGATTTTTAATCATTCAAAAAGAATAAGCTTTTCTGATTTTTTATCTTTCTCAAAATAGGATTTGGAGGTTGTATTTCAATACAGTACATGTAATAAGATTTATATTTGAAGGATTTTAGAAAATTACATTTTACTCAAAATCATTCTACTTACGTATAGAGAAGTCCAAAACCAAACGGAGTGGGTGCCAGCTTCCAGGGAAACTTGTATTTAAAATAAGTTTTTTAAGGGAAACTTTTCAAAATGGGAGATTTTACCTGGCTCAATTATATTAGTCTCAAATGCCAATTGTGATCCACGTTTCCTTGTACAGCAGCTCCCTTCTCAGTAGCTACTACTTGGAGAGGACTGTTTTATAAACTGGCCTCAAGAAAATTTCCTATCCCATTTATACTCTGATGGTATTCTTTTCCCATTGAAGGGTAGAGGCTATGTTCCCGCTCCAGAATCAGAATGGGCTCAACTATGATGCACATGACTCCTGAGGCTGGATGGTAAAAGGTAGTATCACTTGTACATGTTCTCTTGGAACTCAGTCACCAAGTGGGAGAAAGCCCGACCTGCATCGACAAGACCACCTTTAGACGGTATGGCCGACAGCCCCAGCTGAAGTCTTAACACAGCTACACATCTAAAAGAAAAGGCCTTCACGATAACCTTCCCAGTCTATCTGCTTGCAAAACCACAAAAGAAATTTCAAGTGAGGACCATTTAGCTGAGCGAAATTAACTTTCAGAACCATAAGAAATAATGGTTTATTTTTTTTAGTTTAAACCATTAAAATGTGGGAGTGATTCATAACAAGTGTCTCTCTCTCTCTCTCTCTCTCCCTATATATATATATATATATATATATATATATATATATATATATATATATATATATACACACACACACACATATATATATATATATATAAAATGAGAGTACCACAACACATTCCTTTCTAGGTAAAATCCAGAGGAGCAAGAATGACAAACCCCATTGCTTCTCTGTATCTTACTCTGATACGCTACAATGGCTGCTGTCCCTACTACTCTACTGAGGTTTCCAGGGTAGCTACCCAACATCAGAAATCTCCTACTTGCTGAATATGATACTTTTCAATCCTTAATTTACTTGAACTCTCTGTGCCATGCGACACTGTTATATAACCCTACTGTTTTCAGTTTCCACTCCATTGGTTTCAGTGATATCTTTCTCCTCTGATTCTCCAATGACATAGGGATCAATCTTCTGTCAGCTACTTAATAACTGCTCCCCAGGATTCCATTTTCTCAATCAATAGGTTCTCCGTGAGCCAAACACTTAGGTTAATTTCCACATATAGGCTTCTGATTTCTAAACAGTGAACAGTGAACAGTTCTGTCTTCTTTCAGCCTCAGACATACATTTATCTATTCATTCAACCAATATTTATTGAACTACTATGGTATGCCAGGCAACAGGACAATACAGACAAGGTCTCTATTTTATGTTCTTATAACTATGCCAGAAAACAAGTTTAAAAAATACTATGTTTGGGCCACAGACTTAGCTCAGTGGTTCTGGCATCTGCCTCACAAGCATAAGGTTCTGAGTTTGATCTCCCCTACCACATACGACAATGCCGGGTGTTGTGGCTCATACCTGTAATCCCAGAACTCAGGAGGCAGAGGCAGGAGGACTGCTGTGAGTTTTAGGCTAGCCTGGGCTACATAGTAAGCTCAGGGCCAGCCTGAACTACAAAGCGAGACCCTGTCTCAAAAAAAAAACAAAAAAAAACTGTATCTGTGGTGTCGAATGTATGACATGTGTGCCACAGTGAGCAATTTGTATCACTGAAAGCTCTAAAAAGATGTGCCATCATTGTGGATCTACTGGGTAAAGAGAACAGAATGAACTAATGCACCTAACTGCGCTCCTTCCTAAAATCTCAATAAAACCTCACTTTAAGGACAGAAAGTCCCCTCAAAACAGGGAGAGTGGGAGTTGTGACAGTAACAGAATCCTAAATCCCTGAACTTTACACAGCAGAAAAATTAGTGAAAATTCCTTGATGTACTCAAGATGGCCAAAGACCAAGGAGCAACTAAAAAGCAAGAAATCAGCACTATGAGTCACTATACAAGTAGGGAGTACAAGCAGTGGCTGAATAGGGCATTTACTGATTTGTGCATACCTATAATCCCAGCAGCAGGAGACTGAGGCAGGAGAATTGTTGCCAGTTTGAGGCTAGCCCAGGTTACATAATGAGTTCAAGGTTAGCCTCAACTACATAGTGAGACTCCGTCTCAGAAAAAAACAAAACAAAACAAAACAAAAAAACAGCGGCTGGTTGAAGGGCTCTTTAAGCAGATGACTCTCTGAATTCCTTACTTCTCTTTGCCACTAAGTGACTGTCCCTGTTCATCCTGGCAGATATCTCTAAATTTAATCCAAGAAAAGGTTTCTGGAGTGGTGGGTCTCCTCACAGCAGAAGGTAGAGATATATCATTACTAAAGAAAGGGGTAAAGGAGAGGAATGTTGACATTTAACCTTCAAACCTAATCCAACCAGAAGTTTAACAGGACCTTTATATTGAGGAACATGACTAGTCTTGAACATGACTAGCCTGAAGGAACAGATCTGAGTCCTTAAATGATGGCCTACAGAGATCACTCCATAATAAAGCTCACCACTGCAGGCCTCTTCCCTATACACAGAGATCTCCATCATCTTTAAAATTTCCTACTCAAAAACATAAATTAACAACTGAGTATTAAAATAAGTCTGAGAACATCATCCTTTAATAGGATATTGGATCCTATGTCCCTGGAAGAGAGACACCATGCGAAATCCTTCCTCACCTTACTGTGAGGACAACGAGAAGGGAACCAAGTACAAGGCAGGAAGACAGTCCTCACGGAAAACGAATTAGTTGGTACACTGATCTTGGACTTTCAGCTTGAGAATATAAAAATAAATTTCAGTTTCATAAAGTATCTAGTCTGTTATATTTTGTTATGATAATCTAAGCTGACTAACAGAAACATCTCCAATAAAACCAAAAGAAAAACAACAACGACAACAAAAGACTATCATTAGCGGGTTCATTCCCAAGTTTCAGCACCAAAAGAAATGAAAATACATGCTTGCATAAAAACCTGTATATGAATATTCATAGTAGAATTACCTAGAAGAGCCCCAAAGTGGGAACAACTCAAATGTTCATCAATAGAACAGTGGATAAATAAAATGTGATATATCATTATGACAGATATTACTCAGCAATAAAGGAATGAAATACTGATTTGTGAAATACCACAGAGAACATTCATAACATTAAATGAAATATTACATTTTTCACAAGTCCTTTTATATGAAATGCACAGAATGTACAAATCTATAGTTAGAGAACAAGGTTGCCTCCTAAAATTCATTCAGAACCAGAACAGACCTAGATGCAATTCTAGGCAACACAGAAAAGGGCATCGCTATTCCTGACTTAAAGTCACATTACAAAGCCACTGTGACAAAACAGTGTGGTACTGGCAAAAAACCCAAAAAACAAAACCAAAAAACCAAAAACAGACTTGGAGATCAATGGAACAAGATTAGAAGATGCAGAGACAACTCTACACTTATTTAGTCACCTTATCTTTGACAAAGGAGTCAATCATCTTTGAAGGAGGAAAAATACCCTTTTTAATAAATGGTGTGGGAAACACTGGGTTTCAATTTGCCAAACATTAAAAGTAAATCCATTAGTTTTCACCATGCACTCAACTAAAATCAAAATGGATAAAAGATCTGAATATTAGAAAATAAAAAACACTAAACCTGCTGGAAGATAGGTTAGGTAGAACTGTTGAAGACTTTGGTGCAGGAAATGACTTTATGAACAAAAACTCAGGTGTACCAAGAATTAACAACTTGGATCTCATCTTATTAAAAAGCTTCTGCTCAGCACAAGAAACCACCAACAGAATGAAAAGACAATCTAAAATGTGGGGGAAAAAATTTTACCAGCTGTTCCTCAGACAAAATATACTATGTTGAATATTTAAAGAACTCAAAAAAATAAAAAAACTCAGACCCCACCTGAAATTTAAAGACCCAACTAAAAAATGGGCATCTGAAATAAACAGATACTTCTCAGATAAATAAATACAGCATATAAATATATGAAAACATATTCAACACCACTAGTCATTCATAACATGCAAATGAAAACAATGCCAAGATTCCATCTCACCCCAGAAAGAATGGCTGCTATCAAGAAATCAAGCAATAAGGCTAGAGATTCAGCTCAGTGGCATTTAGCACCTGGTTGGCAAGCTTGGGGTCCTGAGTTTAATCCCTGATACCAAAAGAATGGGAGTGGGGTAGGTGGCGGGAGGAGGAAAGGGAGAGGGAGAAGGAAAGGGAGAAATCAGCTAATATCAAATGCTGGCAGGGCTGTAGGGAGAAAGAATCCCTCTCCACTGCTAGTGGGAGTGTAACCACTACAACCACTGTGAAATAATTGTGGAAATTCTTCAAACCACTAAAACTAGAGGTTCTATTTGACCTAACTATGGCCCTTCTTGGTATCTCCCCAAAAGAATTAAAAGCATCATACTACAGTAATATATGCACAGTTTGCAATAGCCAAATCTTAGAAACAGCCCAAATGCCCACCAACCAATGAATGGATAAAGATGTGCCTTTCTTATACAATGGAGTACTACTTAGCCATAAAGAGAAACTTGAGAAGAGAAACGTTTATAGATAAATGGATACACCTTGAGACCATACTCTTAAGCGAAATAAACTGAACAGACAAGTATAAATACCACATTGTTTCGCTGGAATGAGAAGCTGAAAGTGTAAATGAGGACCAAACTGTATAACAGATACTGGGAAAGAGGACGAAAATGTTCAAAAGAGAAGAGAAATTAGGCAGGGGAGTGGAGGAAAGGAAATAATGAAAAATGAGAGAAACAGGAAAAATTGGAAATAAAGCCATTGTAAAGAAGGTGTGGAGGAACTGAAGGGAGAGAAGGGGAATGGGGAAAAAATAAGAACCAAGATATATCATGTACAGGTACAAATTTTCTACAATGAATGCAATCATTCTGCATACTTAAAATGTACCAATAAACTTAATTGATAAAAAAAAATTTTAAAAAGAAAATTGCTATCACAACTGAGGGAGGAGATAATAAGGAAGTGATAGTTAGAGGTTACTGCAATATTCTAAAGTCAACTATAGTGATGACTGCACAATTTTGTGAATGTACTAAAATCATTAAATCATGTACTTTAAGTGGGTGCATTTATAATATGTAAATTACATCTCAATGAAGCTACTGCAAAAATATTAAAATATAAAAAGTAAACTATATTTTAAAACTTTGGCTCTATAAAAGACTGTTAATAGGATGAAAAGATAATCTAGAGTTGAGGAATTATTTGTAAATCATGTATCTAACAAATCACTAGTATCTTATATATGTAAAGAACTGTCAAAACAATGAAACGTTCATTGCATCAGTGTTCATACAGTGGACCTTCAAATTACAAACATACACACAACTTGGGTTTGTTTCACATACAAACATATTGGGTTAGTTAGGTTAATAGAAACTTCATCTGGCTCTTGTTATAAATAGTATGTATTCCAGTAAAAGTCCAGATCTCAGCTGTGCCGATCTACAACCAACTTAAGCTACAATCAATGCTTAGGAAACAACTAAATTCATAAATCAAGGGTCCATTCTAATAGCAAATAGTTAAAAACAACTTAAGTGACTACCATAGTAGAATGATAAGTAAAATATGGTACACTACATTACTCTACATTAACTATACAGCAATTAAGCAATTAAAAGGTTTAAACTAGAGTTATCAATATAGGTGAATCTCAAACATAATTTGCATGATAAAGATAAACTGTAAAGACATAGTATGTTATTTTTGTAAAATGCTTTAGCATATAAAATAATGTACGTTATGTAGAAAAATATACCAGGAGAATTGGAAAGATATATTAAATTTATGTGAGCAGATTACTATAGTGAATGGAGAAGGTAGGGGTAAAAGTAGTAAGAAACAAAATTGTCTATAACTGAAGAGTATGTATAAAGAAATCATATCAAACCATTAGCACAACTGGATCTAACACAGCTAGTAAAACAAAAGACAACTGAGCAAAACTGTGATGTAACTATACCAAGCACTTAAATAAGAGTTGAAAGAAAATAATTAAGTTGAGCTATATTTTTCTGACATGGAAATATCACTGAGACATATTTTTTAAGCAAAAAAAGAAAGTCAAAGAATCATATATACTATAGCAGTTGTGTGAAGCAAAATTACAATAGAAAATTCTTCCTATATTAGTCATAAAAAGATCAACAACAGTGGCTGGGGATTTAGCTCAGTGGTTCCGGCACCTGCCTTGCAAGTACAAGGACCCAGGTTCGATCCCTGGTAACTACATACAACAACAGTCTGGACATGGAGACTCATACCTGTCAGCAATCAGAAGCATATACCACAGTGCCAGGTGTGGTGGCTCTCACTTGTAATCCCAGCACTCGCAAGGCAGAGGCAGGAAGATGGCTGTGAGTTCAAGGCTGAGTTCAGGACCAGCCTGAACTGTAAAAGCGAGACCCAGTCTCAAAAAAAAAAAAAAAAGAAAAAAAGAACAACAACAATAATAAAAGCAGCCTGTAATCCCCGCACTTGGAAGGCAAAGGCAGGAGGACTGCTGTGAGTTCAAGGCTAACCTGGGCTACATAGTGAGTTCAAGGCCAGTCTGAACTACAGAGCGAGACCATGTCTCAAAAAAGCAAAAAAACAAAAAACATTAACAACAACAAAATAAAGGCAAATAGAAACTCCTGGATAAAACAAAATGCAGTAAGAAAAGACATGTAATTCTAATGATTACTTGTGGAAGAAATATTTATACAGTCACAAACTACAGAAATAAAAAGAAAGCACAGAAACTATTTTAAAATTCAAGAAATAGGAAAAGTAAAACAAAAATGTTTTTCTAATGAGGATAAATGGATGGCAAACAATCACACAAAAGAGGTTCCACTTTGTGTGTGTTAGGCAAAAGTAAATTAAAACCACAATGTGATGCACTACATATTCACTAGAACAGCAAAATATTGACAACACCAAGATTACCGAGGTTTTGCAAAGTCTAGATTTCTCATATACTGTTGGTGGGAATGTAAGATGGTATAGGTTCTCTGGAAAATAGTTTTCCAGTTTCCAATAAAACCACACAGCCCAGCAATTACATTCTTAGGTATCTAGTCTAGTGAAATGAAAGTTAACATCTACACAAAGGGTTATATCCAAATGTTTGTATTTTTATTTGTAATATCTCAAAACTGAAAACAAACAAAATGTCCTGGACTAGTTTAATGAGTAAACACATGGTTACACATCCACACCATAAAATACGAATCAGCAATGAGAAAAGAATGAATTACTGTTATGTGGATATATCTCAAAGATATTATCCAGAGTGGAAAAAAGTCAGTCTCTAAAGATCATCTACCATATAATTTCATTTATATAATATTCTCAAAATTTAAAATTTGTAGAGACAAAGAATACATTTGTGATTTTCAGGGGTTCTAATTGTGAAAGGGAAGAAAGTGGGAACAACTAGGAAAAGTAGGTATTTGTGATGGTGGAAGAGTTCTTTGATTGCAAGTCTGTATTTGTGTAAACCCTGATTTACATTAAATCTACATACATGATAAAATTATTAAAACATTGTTCAAACTTCAGATTTTAGTTTTGATATTGTACTAGTATAAAATATCACTGAGGGAAACTGGGTGAAAGTATATAGGACCTCTTCTATATTATTTTCATATTTCCTACAAATCTATTATTTATTTAAAATTAATAATTTTAAAAGGACATTAGAGTAAAGCAGAGCTCTTAAAAATTAAAAATATGGGGGGCCAGGGATTTAGCTCAGTGGTTCCAGCACCTGTCTTGCAAGCACAAGGGCCCGGGTTCGATCCCCAGTAACCACATACAATACTGGGCGTGGAGACTCACACCTAGCAGCAACCAGTACCACACACCACAGTGCCGGGCGTGGTGGCTCACGCCTGTAATCCCAGCACTTGGGAGGCAGAGGCAGGAGGATTGCTGTGATGTGAGTTGGAGGCGGAGCTCAGGGCCAGCCTGAACTACAAAGAAAAACCCTGTCTCAAAAAAAAAAAAAAAAAAAGGGGGAGAAATTAAAAGTAATATAAAGATTGGAAGGAAAGTTAAGTCTCCCAAGAAAAGTAAAAGACAAAGATAAGGGAAACAGGTAATAAAAGTGAAGAAAACTAGAGAACCAGCCATCCAAGTGCAATATCAGAATACTGAGTTTAAGAAAGAAGTTGGAGAACGTATGACAGAAAAACAAACAATAAAATAATTTCAGGAAATTTTACATACTAGGAAGACACAAGTTTCTAGTGCTACCAAATGAGTAAAAATAGACTGTAGCAATATTTGTGAGAGGAGAAATAAGTCACCAAGTATAAGAATGGCTTTTGACTTCTCCTCAGCAACACTGGCTGTTAAAAAACCATAAAGCAATATTCTTTAAGATGCTGATGATTTCCAACCAAGAATTCTATACTCAGCCAAATTCTCAGGCCAAAAATAAATGTGAAAAGTAAAATAGCATTTTTAGATATCCTTAATACTTTAGATATAAATAATATTTATTATGCACCCTTTTTCAAGATTTCCTGTAAGTTGTACTCCATGAGAGGTAATCTGGGCATCTAGGGCACAACATATACAACAGAGTTTCCCTGATCCTCTCCTTGCACACTTCTAAGACTATCCTCCTTTCCCCCCCCAGCCTTGACCTTATCAGTGAGCAGTGATGGCAAATGCAAGCTGGGAACCCAAGTCACCCATCACACTCTCATCTCTCAAAACTAACCACGGAGTCTTAATGATTTTACCCCCTAACTAGTTCTCCTCAGTTCTGTCTTTAATTCCATGGCATCAGATTAGATCTAATAACTACCATTTCCCCCTATCTCTAGTCTTGGCCTCAACTATGAGCTAAAACACTAAACTGACCATATCACTTCCTAACTAAAACTCTTCTACACCTTCTTGAATTCTGTCTAGTAGGTAAGATAAATATGTGGGAAAATGCTACTCTCCAGACCTAACTCCTCCATCTCCACAAGGCTTTTAAAAATTATTTTTAGTTGACAACTCACAATTTTATATATTCTATTTATAGGATACAATATGATCAACACTCTATGTGAAATGACTAAAGCAAGCTAATTAACATATCCATCACCTCATGTATTATGAAGAAAAACATTTGAAAATTCTTTTTACTATTTCAATGTATACTATGTAGTCATTGTAGTAATCCTCATGTGCAACAGATCTCAAAAACAATTTCTCCTAACTTAAATTTTATATCCTTTGACGAACATCTTCCCATTCTCTCACTCCTATTCTCATCTTCTGGTGACCACCATTCCACTCTCTAATTCTGAACTGTACTTTTTCTGGTGGGATTCATTACTAGTCGATGATGAAGCCCTCCTGGACAGGCTAAACTCGCTCTTACATCTTACTAAACACAGCATCAAGAGATGAAGTA
This sequence comes from Petromus typicus, assembly GCA_004026965.1. Taxonomy (NCBI): domain Eukaryota; kingdom Metazoa; phylum Chordata; class Mammalia; order Rodentia; family Petromuridae; genus Petromus; species Petromus typicus. The sequence goes on along the minus strand of PVIR01001619.1, from coordinate 23,267 downwards.
ACTGAAACTCCATTGCGGCCAAAGCACAGAGAGCCCACCCAACTCTACTCCTGCCTCTGGGACTTCAATAGGGAACTCTGAGAGTTCACACACTCAGCCTTTGCTCACTCTGTTCTCTACCCGGGATGTTTCTTCACCTGATTAACGGATGACCTTGGCATGCCTGGGTCCTGCCATCTCCAGGGCCCTCCTTTCATTCCCTCAACTGGATCCTATCCTTTTTTCACACAACATCCTGCTCCCTAACCACACTGTATTCAAAACCTATTTAAGAGTCTCCCCCACTAGACAGCTCTTTATTCTCTGTATGTCTGGGAGCCACAGCATGGTGGGAGTCCAGTATTTGTTGACATTAAATCACCACAAATGCTGCAGAACAGAAAGGGTCAAAGAGAGGAAGAAAGTAGCAGGTCCTATGCAAAGTTAGAGAAACCAATGCCCTCTTTCAGAGGTTGATCTGTTTGTTCTGAAGTGAGGGCTCTCTTTCCTCTCCTTCCTTTAGTGTTCCCAGTTTTCTTTGTATTTTTCACTTGTCTGCAGCAGTCACTCCTAGATACTTGGAAGGTAGGGGCCATGTCTTTATGTACTTCGCTCCTCAGAGCGACAACACAGTACTAGCATCTCCTCCGTTTCAGGGGAAAGATCCCCAGTCACCAGGCAATACTGTACGTGGCATCCAGCCTCAGGCCTGCCCCGCCCCTGGCCCAGCGATCTGTCCCCTCCTCACGCCGGCCACTTCCCGCCTTCCAGGAGGCGGAAGTCGCTGGCTGTATGTCCCTGACCACGTGGCGCCTTTTCCGGTGTGCCCGCCCCCTCCGGCTCTCGGGTCCGGACCTGGCCCTCACCTCAGGATTCCCAATGTGTCTCCGGACAGACATATTTGCTCCAACCGACCACACTCGGGGTTCTAGTCTCACTGGTTACCTCTAACCTTAGCTTTCTAACCCCCAACAACTTTCCTCAGCCACCTTCCTATAACCTCTTCTTCGATTGGCCTGCCTTCTCCCGGTCAGCCAATGGGGCACTCGTTTACTCTTGGCCAGGGTCGCTGGAGAGCTAGACGCCGATCAATGGTTCCCAGGGGCAACGCAGGACGCCGGCTCCGGTGGCCTTCCGTGCTGTGGGACCAGCGACCATCCTTAGAGAGTGAAGAGGGTGTGGGGGAGGGGAAGGCTAGCGCCTGCGCAGACCCCAAGGTGGGGGAAGGGCTCGAGTGAAAATGAATAGGGAGTTTTAGAGGATGTGTGAGTGCAAGCATAGTACAAGTCCCCCCTCCCACCCTGAACCTATTTCCTTCTCTTAAACCATTCTAATCAAACACCTGGGCTACTTCTTCCACAATAGGAGATATGAAATGGGCCAAGGTTGTTTAGCAAAAATGAGAGTACATAGTTTATTATTTTCAGGTTAAGTCATTATGCAAATTATGTAAAACATCATGTGTAAATACAGTAATTATTGTTGCTTTAAAAGCTTTTAGGCTAGCTAAAGAACGGCAGCCTTAATTGCAAAGCACACACCGCATTCAGTGGTTCATCATTCATTTAACAAGTATTTAATAAGCACCTTAAAAGAAAAGCTGCAATAGGTTTTGTGGAGGATGGGAAGATAAGTAAAACTCAATCCTGTTGTCATGGAAACTATTGTGACTCCTGCCGCCAGCCACCACCTGTTCTTATTCCAGATCTGAAAATTAAGTCCTAGCACCTTTACAAAACAATTACACACACAGTTTGAGTTGGCTCCTAAATGTTCCACCAAATCAATCAAAATTATTATTTCCTTTTACATGGAAGGAACAACACAGTAACCCTTTATGCTTTGCTCTAAATTGTTTTTCCAAGAATGGAGAAAGGTTACCCTGAGGTGTTCATATCCTCTAGGTCTTTGTGAATAACAGCATCTATTTGAACTGAAGTTTGCAGGTGACCCGCTCAGCTATGTGGTCTCACATGCGCCTGTCCTCAGACAATTAAGCAACCCACTCTTAGGGCTACACCTTGGGTCACGTCATTCAGAATTCTTGACCTCCCAGATCTTGACCTATAGCCAAAGCTGCCTCTTGCACTTCATTAAGTCTCTCATACTAACCATGTTTTATTGAACATCCTTAGTATTTGCAAGTTCTTTAACTCTTCCTTCGAACATTTCCAGTCTGTCACTTTTCCACTAGAATAAGGGTTTAGGGCTGTAAAAAAATTGGAAAGTGGGTGATGGGTAAGACATTTATCCAGAGCTTTTGTATAGCAAGTAGAAGCTTCTAGACATATTTCCACTTAGGACACATGCTTACCTACTGCAACTTAGGGATGGGATGACTATACAGATTCTGGTAGAATAAACAGAAGAAAGAGGAAAATAAAGAGGGACTAACCTCACCAGTTATGAAAGAGAGGCAAAATAGACTTAAAGATATATGTAGATAAATTTACAGTTCTGTGCATGCAAAGTGATATGGGAAGGACAGTGAGGAGTAGGAAGGTGTCCAGAATGTGACTGTAATTTTTATAGTTTGGAGAACTGAGTAGATGGGTGATAATGCATTAATCAAGTAACAGCACAATAGCCAACAGGAAAAAAAAAAGTATAATATACAACAGCTTGTTTAACTTTCATTCTTCTGTGTTTTGGCATACTTCTTCATATGGCTGTTTCGCTTTTATTTCAGAAGACAGGGGAATCTCAGGTTTATTGACTTTAGCAGTCATAGTGGTTGTCAAATTTGGACTGTATATGAAGAACATAGAGAAATTATGGAATTGTGGGTTCTTCAATCTGATGCTGGGTGTGTGTGTGGCGTAGAGAAATATAAACACATATTCTTCTCCCCACCCCTTAATTCTGGTACAGGAGGGTCTGAGGGCCATATTTTGATAGACACTGTTCCAGCAGAGCCATCTATTTCCTTCACATTGTGCCTCAGTGAGACATTTGGAAAACTTAAAACTATACACTAGAAGACTTTGAATACCATCACTTATTTTAAGTTCTATTATGCCATAACTGAATCAAAATTAAAGCAAGGCATTTAGCATCAAAATTAAATATAGGCAAATGACACAAAATAATAGTCTATAGAAGAAAAATGTTCAAAAAATATGTGAGGTTGGGCCGGGGATTTAGCTCAATGGTTCCGGCGCCTGTCTTGCAAGCGCAAGGACCCGGGTTCGATCCCCGGTAACCACATACCTATACTGGGTGTGGAGACTCATGCCCAGCAGCAACCAGTACCACATAGCACAGTGCCGGGCGTGGTGGCTCACGCCTGTAATCCCAGCACTCGGGAGGCAGAGGCAAGAGGATTGCTATGATGAGTTTGAGGCTGAGCTCAGGGCCAGCCTGAACTACAAAGCGAGACTCTGTCTCAAAAAAAAAAAAAAAAATATATGAGGTAGTGCTGGGTGTGGTGGCTCATGCCTAAAATCCTAGCACTCGGGAGGCGGAGGCAGGAGGATCGCTGTGATGTGAGTTTGAAGCTGAGCTCAGGACCAGCCTGAACTACAAAATGAGACCCTGTCTAAAAAGGAAGAAGAAGAAGAAGAAGAAGAAGAAGAAGAAGAAGAAGAAGAAATACCTAACTAATAATCAAAGAAATTCAATGGAAAATAACCAAATCCTATTTTTCAACTAACAAATAGAGAAAGCGTATTTTTCTTTTCTTTTAATGATAATGTCCAGTGTTAGCTAATGATTCATGAAACAAGCATACTTTTATATTATGACTATGCGTGTAGAGCCATGTGACTGTTTTGAAGAGTATTTTAAGGGTGCATATTGAGAAGTTCTTGAAACAATATTCTAAGAATTTCTCCTAAGAAAGTAATCAGAGCAATGCTCAAAAATTATATTCAGAAATATTAATAGACTCTTATTTGAAATGATGAAAATTGAACCTAACTGATCATCAATAAAAAGGGTTAAAATATATGATGGTATATCTGTAAAAATGCCCTCCTATAAAGCCTTTAAAAGGTATGTTTCAAGCAGTAAAGTAATAAAGGTCTTCTCCTGATATAGTAAATGAAAAGAGCATGGAACAACTTTTTATTTAATATGATCTGATTTTCACAGAGCCAAGTATCCACAGGAAAAAACATTTAAATGTAAACCACCTCTGGATTTAAGAATATGGACATTTGCTTTGTTCTTCACAGCTTTTACACCTTTCAGATTTTTCTATATTGACTGTAAATTCATTCTATACTTTAAAAATCACATTTTCCCTCTGAGAAAGAAAAGCCTGATACCAACTTGAGCTTGGAAAGTGTCTATGGCTTTTGTCTGGGCTGATTTAGAGCAGAGCTGAATTCTGAGTAATTCTTCCATGTGAAGTGCCGCTGTTCTTGGCAATAAAAGACTCTCCAAGCACTTGAGTGAGATCTTGCAATCAGAGTCGTGATTGCTAAGAGGTTCAAGCTTTGTTTGTGAGAGAAGTTCTGATTCTTTCCTTTAAAAGTTCCTACTTGCACTGATTAATCTTATTTTTCCTGAAGTTAGGAGTGCTCTTGTGAACTTCCATTTGTTTGATGTCTTCTTTTTAACCCTGTAAAGGTTCCTAAAAGCTTTTAGTCTCTGTAGAATTGGGGGGAAAGCCCAGGTAGGGCACTGTAGCTAGTGAAAGGCTAGTTTGTTTTAGGTACCCCTGAGTCTAATCAGGGTTTTGGTATCAAGCAGGCTGGGTCATTTCCGAAAGCCTACAGCCTTCTCAACCTTCTTTCCTCCTCTGTTCCTCTGCTTGTCTAGCTTCATCATCTCCATCCCCCCCAGCCAGCTCTCCTTTCCCCCACTCTTGGGAGTCAAATCTGATTTCCTGGTTAGAGCCCAGCACGTCCCGCTCAGACCTGTCTCAGGCCTGTTACTTGTTGGATGTGGGCCTTGGCTTTTTCCCTTGGCTGCATTTACCCTCATTTCCTAAATGAAATGCACTTCAAGAGGCTGAAGGAAACAGTTGTGCTCAGTCCAATCCAGTCTCTGGATTCTGCCCTTCAGGAATGGAACTGTATAGGAGGCAGTAAACCCACAACCCTGCAGGCCCCACCCTATGACGATGTGCCCTGGATGGTGGTAACAATTTGATGCCCTTCTACTGGTGGTGAGATGTGTCCCACAGAAAAGCACCACCACCTCGGACAGAAGAAGCTGGCCCTTGTCTACCTCTGGCTACCCTTAGGCTAGATTTGAAGTGTTGGACCTGGACCTGAAAGCCCCAAACATCCCCACGTTGTCAATGTGGTAGTACTACTCCTGTCCTGGCCCTCCTTTGAAATCATCACAGGCTATAATACTTTCTGATGAAATTAAGAAATTGTCTGAATTGACACTGTTATGGTTTATGTCTAGATATCTCCTCAGTAAATTCATGGAATCGTAAGTGGTGTTTTGCAGGAGTGGCTGGATCTAAGGTGTGTGATGCTGGGATCAGGGATGCAATGATAAGATTAAGGGTGTGAGTGCTGCCTGTACTCAGGGTGGGTAGCCTAGATAAAATTCAAGGGACAGAAAGAATCATTACTTGTTGCTTGCTGCCTGCCCTGCTTTCCCGAGGAGTGTTTCTTCTCTGTGAGGCCTCTCTCCCACAGCACCATTCTTTGGAGCCAACAGACTCTGAACTTAAGCCTCTATAAACTGTGAGCTCACTAAACCTTTGCTCCTTTAGCTTTGGGTGTCAGGTATTCTGTCTCAACAACCCAAAAAGTAACTGAGATCAAGAATCAGGCTGCTTTTCTAATGGACAGATCAGCAGTCCCATCTGTACAGTCTTTCTACAGGCATCTCCCAAGTGTCTTTTTTTTTTTTTCTTCTGTTGCTGTTTTTGAAAAATACCTGCAAGCAGGTAATTTAAAAAGAATTGAGGTTGGGCGGGGGATTTAGCTCAGTGGTTCCGGAGCCTGTCTTGCAAGCACAAGGACCCGGGTTCAATCCCCGGTACCCACATACCATACTGGGTGTGGAGACTCACGCCCAGCAGCAACCAGTACCACATACCACAGTGCCGGGCGTGGTGGCTCACGCCTGTAATCCCAGCACTCAGGAGGCAGAGGCAGGAGGATTGCTGTGATGTGAGTTTGAGGCTGAGTTTAGGGCCAGCCTGAACCACAAAAGTGAGACCCTGTCTCAAAAAACCTAAAAAAAAAAAAAAATTGAGGTTTATTTAGCTCATAATTCAAGAAGACAGTGCTGGTATTTGCATGGCATCTGTAAAGGGCTCCTTAATGCATCATACGTGATAGAGGGTATCACACGGTGAGACAGAGCAAGCCAGCCAGAAACCAGAGAGAGCTCATTTTTATAACAAAGGGATTTCCTTGACAACTCACTGGTCCATTTTCCCATGAAGGATTAATCCAGTCATGTAGGCAGACTTCTTATGACTCTATCGCCTTGAAAAAGACTGACATTCACATATTATTAACATATGAACTTGAGGATTAAGTTTTCATCACATGAAATTTGGGAGATTTCAAACCATATAATGGGCCACATGGAACACCTAGATGTGGCAGAAGGGGTACATGATATATGATATGTATCCCTTACCAGAAGATCCAAAACCTCCCGTAATGAAGACCAGAGCATTTGGTCGTCACATGCCATATATTGGCTTTCACCTTGGGATTGGAATAGAACGAGTTTCTTTTGCACACACAGTTCTAAGAGGAGTTTGAGAACTGATCTGGGTCAGAGCTGGAAGGTGCCTGTCACATTCTGGCCTGGGAAGAGGCCAGTAAATGTAGATCAAGTCTGTCAGATGGCCACATTTTTCAAAATAACCCAGAGCCTAGGATTTGTTTGTTTTTTTAAGACAGGATCTTGCTGGCCTTGAATTGACTATGCAGCCCAGGCTGGCCTTGAACTCCATGGAATCCTCCTGCCCTAGCCCTTCTAGGGCTGGGGTTACAGGCATGAGCCACCACACCTGGTTTTGAACCTAGGTGTTTGTTTTCTAGTACCGGGGACTGAACTCAGGATGTTGCATTTTGTAGGCAGGTGAAGAACCACTGAGCAGCTACATCTCCCTCCCAAACCTAGGTTTTTATATGAAAACTACAGCCACTAATTTACAACTTATGTGCTTAACTCTGCAAGAACAATGCCTGTCCTTCATAATTTTTAAATAATCAAGATTATGCCCATGCCACATTAATAAGAGTTCTGCTTCCATTTAGGAGATAAAAACCTTCAAGGGAACATTACTTCCATCCCGACAATAAGAAAATGAATAAATGTACAAAAATCACAAGTTTCCTTGAATCCTTCAGAGAGGTGCAGTCATAAATAGCACATAACCTAACTTTAAAAAGTGAAAAGACCCATCAAGAGGAAAAGAAGCATAAAAACTTTTTCATGTTTGGCAGAAAAGTGGAAAAAAAGACGACTTTCACAGAATCTGAGAAGAAGAAATCAGTAAAAATGTCCTCTACTGCCTAATAGCTGAATTTGGGTTAAAGTAGTGGTATGGAACAATGGGGAGCCTGTGATGGTTAACTTTACATGTCAACTTGGTTAGGCCATAGTATCCAGATACTGAGACAAATACTATGTATATGGTTTTTATAAAGGTGTTTTTAAAGATAAAATTAACATTAAAATCAGTTGACTTTGAGGAAATCAGATTAACCTTCATAATGTGGATAGGCTTAGCCAATCAGTCCAAGATTCTACCGGGAAAAGTCTGAACACCCCCAGGGAAGAGATAATTCTATCAGCAGCTGCCTTTGGATTCTCTTCTCTGGGGCTCCAGGATGCTTATTGACTTTGTAAACCTTGGACTTGCCAGTCTCCACCATTGCGTTAGCCAGTTCTTTTCTAAAATCTCACTCACCTCTCTCATTACCCTTGTATCACTATGACAGGTGCCAGAGATAAACAACTTACAAAGAGGAAAGACCTATCTTTGCTCCTGGCTTTAGATGTTTTGGTCCATTGTTTGCTTGCCTGGTTGCTTTTGGGCCTGTGAGGTGGAAGTACATCATGGAAAAAGCACATGGTGGAGGTGAGCTCCTCATCTCAGGGTGGCTGAGAGGTAGAAGGAGAGAGCTAACGTTCATAAGGAAGCTTCTCCATCAAACCATTAAACTACAAATCCATAGTCTACTCCATTTAGGAAATCAAAGTTCCCATAATCTGATAACCTTCCACAGGCCCCAACTCTGACCATCACTGGGGACCAACCTTCAATAAGAGTGTTTGAGGGACATTTTAAATCTAAACACTGCCTCTCCTTTCCTCTCCTTTTCTCTTGTCTCTCTCTCTCTCTCTCTCTGCCTTTCTTTCTTGCTCTGTTACCCTCTGTCTCTCTCAACTGATACACACACATAGATAGTACACACACATACTGTATTAGTCAGCTTCCCTTTGCTGGGACAGAATACCCAACACCTACAAAAGAGAGGAGAGGAGGTTTCAGTCCATGGCTGGTTAGCTCCAAGGCAGAAATGGCAGGGTGGAAGGGCATAGTGGAGGAAAGCTGCTCACCTCGTGGTGGCCAGAAAGCACAGAAAGAAAGAGGAAGAGAGGAGCTAATTTTCTAGGTCACATCTCCAGAGACCAACCTCCCAAGAGCACAGTCAGTTAGGATCTCATGAATGGGTTAATTCATTGATAAGTACAGAATCCCCACAATCCAATTACCTTCCCAAAACCCCAGCTTTGAGCATGTGAACTTTTAGGTAGACATTTTAGATCTAAATCTTAACATATACACACTATTGCTTCTGTTTCTCTGGAGAACTCTGATCAAAACAGCATCAGACATAATGGGAGTTTATGTTTACTTGCAGTATCTTCTCCTGTGCTGTCTCTTGTGTACTCAGAAATATTGGGATACCAGAGGGAAGCCTGCCTTGATGATGTAGATTTGCAGGAAGTGATTAGCTGTTGCTAGGGACAAACTCAAACCACTAGCCATATACTATGACTGTTCTTTCATTAAAGTGATAAAACCTTGGGCTAGGTGGGGTGGAAACAAAACCTGTCTGCTTCTGGAACTCAGCAATGTCTTCTGGAAGGAGGATAGAGCCAAAATAAACCTCTCTTCCTTTAAATTGTGAGTGTTGTGTGTTCTGTCCCAGCTAAGATGACTAATACAGTATGTGTGTACATATGTGTGCTGTGCCTATCTATGTGTATCTCAATTGAGGGGGAAAGAAGGAGAGAGAGAAGGAGAGAAATAGAGAAAGAGGGAGAGGGACAGAGAGACACAGAGAATCTGGACCTAAAATGTCCTTCAAAAGCTGTCTCATGGGGGTGAGGGTATAAAGAAAATCCCTCAGTTCCAAGGTGGAGTGTGATTAGCAGGAGAGAGAAGAGGGGAAGAAGGAAGGAACCCTAAGATGATAATCTCACCCCTTGACCCAGAGCACAGGCCTCACCTAAGATAGGTTGGACCAGCAGATTCAAGAGCGACCACCTGCCCCTCTCCCTATCACAAATTGGCAGCAATAGTTTATTTATGACTGAAAGAGAAGCAGGTGTATGAGAGACCCCTCCCCCTCCAAATGTGACAGGTGTGCAGGATAGTGGTACAGGTGTGCAGGTCCTGCTGGAGGCTGGCAGTGGAACAGACATACTGAAATATACCTGAAACAACCCATTCTTTACAACAAATACAAGATTATGGCCCTCTCTCTCTTTTTAAAAAAAATTTGATTGTATTAGTACATTTTATACATACATTATGATCACATTCAGCATTGAGGCTTTGTGCCAGTATATGACATATCTTGATTCTCATTGTTTCCAATCCCCTTTATGGCCTTCTCCAGCACACTGAGGATAATGAGAGCAAAAAGTAAATCCAAATCAGTGTTACTCTCCAGATTATCTCAGCCCCTGCAGTAACAACCTCATAGAAGAAAGGAGCGTGAACATTTCTAAGCATAAATACAAATTAACTTAGTTCTATTAGCTTTTACATATTTATGACTTTCAGTATTAAATTATGACCAAAAAAAAAAAAAAAAGGAAAAAAATGAAAGGGGGTTATTTACTAGAAGATAAAACAATGAGCAGAACCAAACTCAGCATTAAGTCTCCATCAAAGAGGGATTTTAAAATAATCATGACTAATTATTCAGAAAATCTAGGGGAAAAGTTAGCAAACATATGTGAGCATATGGAAAATATTGGCTTATAGAAATAATAAAAAGGAAATGTAAGAAATGAAAAACAAAGGTGTGGTGGCCCATGCTCATAACCCCAATACTCGGGGAAGTTGAGGCAGCAGGCCTACAAGTTTGAACACAGCCTGGGAAACTTAGAGACTTAGCAGGACTCTGTCCACAATAAAAAAATAAACAATGACTGGGGACATAGCTCAGTGTGAAGGCCCTGGAATCAATCCTAAGTACTGTTTAAAAAATATCCCACAGTATTAAAGATGAAGAATTCTTTAGTAGGAATCAGTAGGAATCTGGACATCACTGATGAAAAAAATCAATGATTATGAACATGAAATAACAAAATTATCTAAAATGAAATACAAAGAAAAGAGAGTACAGAACAGAGCACTAGTTAACTAATCTCACTGTCAAGTCAAAGTAGAGAATCAAACAAGAGACATAAAGATAGAATGGGGAAGAGTTATTCAAAATTAAAGAGAGACAACAAATTACAGATCGAAGAAGCTCAACAGCATAAATGCAAACAAACCAAACCAAGATTGAAATAAAATCTACCCACTACTCATAGCCACAGTGGTGAAAGCCAAAGATTCAGAGAAAATGTCAAAGGCAGGGGATTGGGGGAAATATTACAAACAGAAGAACAAAGATATGATGATGGCAAACTTCTCATTAGTAACTACACAAAACAGAAGACAGTTGAGGGGCACTTTTAAGTGCAGAACATGAAAAAATTAAGCCAACCCCGAATTCTGTAGTCAGGACAAGTGGCTTTTTAAAATGAGAATGAAATTAATATTTTTTCAGACAAAAGTGACTGAATTCAGTGCTGATAGACTTACACTACAGAAAATCCTAGAGTAAATTCCTCAGTGAAAGAATATGACATATGATAATGATATGATGTGGAAATTTTGATATGCACAACGAAATAAAGAGCAATGGAAACAATAAAAATGAGGATGAATTTTATTCTCTTTATTTTCCTGTTTTTTCTTTTTAAAAAACTCACTAAGTACAAATAACAATAATGTATTATGGGATTTGTGACATGTAAAATTAAAATAGATGACAACAGGAGCACGGAGTTTGGGAGAAGTGACAGTGTGAGGTTCTTAAAATGTCCATATCGTCTATCCCTTTATCATTCTGATTATGTCTTGACCTCTTCTTCCCCTGTTGTCTATTGTATCAGTACATAAGGCACAGTTATTTAAAAGTACATTGCAATAAGTTTAAAACACATATGTGGGACTGGGGATAGAGCTCAGAGGGACAGTGTCTGCCTGGAAAGTTGCAAGGTTCTGAGTTCAGTCCGTGGTACCCCCCCAAAAAAGCAACAACAACAACAACAACAACAACAAAATAAAATGCATATTGTAAACCCTACAGCAACCATTTTAAAAATAGCAAGACATTAAATTTAAATCCAACCCATCCAATCCACCCAATTAAATAAACAAATATCCTAAGCCAAGGTGGTAAACAATTTGGCTCCAAGTTAGCCTGCTGTCTTCTGTAAGAAAAGTTGTATTGGAACATCCATTAATTTATGTATCACCTGTGGCTCCTTTCTCACTCCAGTGGCAGAGCTGAAAACTTACAACAGAGGTTGGATTACGTACAAAACATAAAATATATACTACCTGGCCCTTCCCAAAGTTTTTGCCAATTTCTAGTATAGCACCTCAATTAAAAATTAAAAAGCAAACAGATAAGCTATTTGTAGGAATTGCACCTTAAAACTGTGAGAACACATTGGTTGACAGTAAATGAATAGAAACATTATCTATGCAAACACTAATCAAAAGAAAGCTAGACTGGAGGAAAGAGTGTTCTATAACTGGTTCTGGGAAAATTGGATACCTACACGCAACAGAATGAAGTTGGATCTCTGCTTTACACCATGTATAAAAATTAATCAATACAAAATGGGTCCAAGACCTTATCTTAACCTACTTTCTGTTCCTTAAAGAAAAGATGAAACTACAGTTTCTCTTTCTGGCAGGCTTTCTTGACTATCCCTCACTTGTATCCTAGACTTTGGGAGGCTCTCACTTTACATACCTTCAGTGCAGGTATGTATGAAGCTTGGACTGTAATAGGTGATTTCCTTATCTTCTCCTTTGCTGCCCATCAGCTCCATAATGCTGAGGATGTCATAGCTCACTCCTTATGTCCCTAGTGACTAGTATGGTGTCTGGTTTACAATAAGTGTGCAATAAATATTTGTGAAGAATAATATTCTGTGATAGGGCCCATGAAAGCACATGAGAGATCAAAACATGAGAAATCACCTGTTGATCACCCTGATCACTTTCAACCCTTTTTTCTGCTGTGTAGTGTATTAAGACATAAGGAAAAATGGAGAAGTAGTTCCCAAACTGATAAGTAATATCACCCTTTGATTGTAAAATGGATAATATCCACATAAAATGGATATGAATAAGTGTCTTCAAATGTCCTCCAAAGAAACAGGCTGCTGCAGCACCTGGAAATCTAATCGAGGCATGACAGAATATGAAGGAAAGTTGTAACCTCATCAATGGCCTTAACAGCTGAAGAAAGAATATGGGAGCAGAAGGGAGGTGGTCTGTAGGGAGTGCTGAATAGGAGAGCCAAGAAACAAACATTTGTCATTATGTCTCCAACCCTGTCAAGGGAAAGATTTGTTTTTTGACCATTAGTCACAAATATGTAGTCCTTCCTTTATCCCTATGGGTGCCACAGAGCTCATCCAATTCCCTCCCTTTGTCCTGATTTCATGCTCACAAACAATCTCCTGATTATAATTTGGCTTCCAATGTACATTTTCCAGCAAGAGAGAATGCACTGACCAGTCAACATGAACATCTGGTCCGTTTGGCAAGGAGTATTGCCTTTGTATATGAACACATTGGTGTTCTGGTTTATGCGTCAGTCAGTTTATTCACACGAGTGGCTGAAAAGGTGCCTATTCTCCCGGTTCTCACTAAGACTGCAAACAAGGCCCAGTTCTTCCATTGCATGCTCAGTCAGCTATGGGTGGAGGACCAAGTATCACAAGTCAGGCAAGGTTCCTCTAAGAACTCCTCATCTTGATTTGGGCTTACTTCTTCTCCATAGAGAAAAAGCTGTTCAGAGAACATGCTTGCAGATGAGATGCCTCTGGTATGAAGGGCTCAGTCACAATTAAAATGGAGAAAAAAGAAGGAAGATATCAGTCTCTGTCTGGTTTAATTTCACTGCAATGGATTTGTGGACAATTTCCCTAGGCTTTAATGGCTCTACTAATGATTGTGGTAGTTCTGTGGCTGGGGTGCTTTTTCTCAATGGATTGCTTTGAATTCTAGGCAAAATTTGGGAGCTAGGTTGATGGTATTTCTGAGAGGAAATGCCAAATGGGTCAAAGCTGAGCATTAGAGGATCTTGGTTACTTTTTCAGATGGAAAAACAGGTCTGTAGGAAGCAGAAGGAAGGAAGATGGAATTGATGCCCATCGGGGTGAGGGGGACATACCTGCACACTTGTAATTAAATAGAAGAATTAAATTAAATAGATAATAAGTAGAAATAATTAAACAGATTCTTAATTTTTAGTAGGAATTTATTTCAGGGTAAGCAAATTGCCCAACTTGGTCATTTTCTGTTGCTGTAATAAAATACATGAGATAGGATAGTTTATGAAGAAAAGACATGAAAATCCAAAGTAAGTGACCACCATCTTCTCAGTTTCTGGTAAAGGCTACATGCTGCTTCAACTCCTGGTGAAAATGGAAAGGTCAGTAAATGTGTGTGAGAGAATATAAGCCTGAACTCCTGTGATCATAAACCTATCCCCTTAAGAAAAGTATTGACTCTTTAATGAGACTTCTTATCCCATAATCCAGATATCTTCCACCAGGCCCCATCTCCCAATGTGATTGCACTAAGGAAATAAGTTTCCAATGCAAGAACTTTTAGAGGTCCACTCAGTGGTTGAGGAAAAGGTCTGCCAGAAAAAATGTCACAAACAAATTTGGAAGTTCAAAGTTTTGATTAGCTCAAATTATTGATTTAGGCAGAGAACTTCTGTAAGTGTTCTTAAAACCCTGGTGATGGTTGTTGGGAATCTACCTGCCTAGTGCCAAAGCAAGACCTCCAGATACCTTTCCAAGGTGAAAAACCCGTACAATATGAATAGATCAGGCTGTCATCACCCTCATAACTGGGCATCAATCTTAATGTTGTTGCTTAATGGATAATTGGATATGATGTGACATATCAGATGTATATCACCAATATAACCTATGGTATGCTCTAGCCAGTTGTTGCCAACTCAAACACACCAATTAGATATAACTTTTATATATATAAAAAACCAGAGATGGAAGAAAAAGCTGGCTTCTAAAAGCAAGCAACCAGACAATTCCAAAGGGGAGAGTATTCTGCAAGATAAGTGAACCGACCTCTCTCAAAAGTCAAAGTCATGCAAAAGGAGCTGAGATATTTTCCCAAAGACTTAAGAGGCATCAAAGCAAGATATGATGTGCCATCCTAGATTGGATGTTGAGTTGGACAAACTAGCTGCAAAGAATATTTTTTAAACAAATGGAGACATTTGAATATGGGTCAAGTATTAGATGAAATGAAAACTTACAGAAATTGAAAGGTGATTGAAAAAAGTTTAAAAGGATACAATTATTAATGTCACTAGGAAAGACAATGGAAATAAACTATAAAGATTTAAAAATATGTTAATGTAGGTCTCAGCAATCATGTACTCTCTTTATTGAGATATGATTCACATGCCATAAATTAACTTGTTTATAGTATAGAATTCAGAGGATTTTAGTATATTTACAAGTTTGTGCAACCTTCTCCACTATATAATTAGAAAACCTTTTCATTACCTCAAAAGAAATCCCCGAATTCACTAGTAGTCACTATCCATCTCCTCTTTTGTTTTAAGGACATGATTTACACAGGGAACCACTACAATGATGACCTTCCATGTCTGACTAATTTCAGTTAGTCTAACATTTTCAGAGTTTATCCATGTTGTAACAGGTATCATTATTTCATTCCTCTTTATGACTCCATAACATCCCACTCACTGTATGGCTATAACACATTTTGTTTATTCATTAGCTGATGAACATTTGTAATCAGCTATGGGTGACTGAGTATTATGAATAATGCTATCATGAGCTGTCATGTGTAGGGCTTTGTGTGAACATATATTTTTCCATTATCATGGGTATATGCCTAGCATGGAATTATTTATTATATAACTTTATGTTTAACTTCTTGAGAAAATGCCAAAGTGTGCATAGCAGCTGAGCTATTTTACATTCCCACCAGCAGTGTATGAGAGTTCCAATTTCTTCACATATTCATGAACACTTCTTATTTTGTTATTTAAAAAAATAATATTTATTCTACCGTATATGAAGTAGCATTTTATTGTGGTTTTCCTTTTCATTTTTCTTACGGATAAAGAAGCTAAATATCTTCTCATGTGTTTATTGGCCATTTTAATACTTTCATTTAATTTATTCAAGTCCATTGCCAATTTAAAATTAGGTTATTCCTTTTTCATAGCTGGGATAAAAAACTGCTTCATATATCTAGCTACAAGACTCTTAATAGGTATATGTTTTGCATGTATTTTTTCCATTCAGTGGAGTTTTAGTTTTTTACTTTCTTGACAATGTCCTCCAAAGTACAAAAGTTTTTAAATTCTGAAGCCCATTTAACTTTTTTTCTTTTTGTTATTCATGCATTTGGTGTCAAATCTGAAAAATTATACCTATCCTAGATTTATAAAGATTTACGTTATCTTCTAAGAGATAACTCTTCTAAGTGTTTTATAGGTTTAGCTCCACAGTTAATTTATATATGCGATCTATTGTTGGAAAATTTTTGTATATAGTATGAGGTAGGGGTCCAATTTCTTTCTTTTGCATATGAGCGTCCAATTTTCCTTCTTTGTAGAAAAGAGTACTTTTTTCTACACTGGGTTGTCTTCATACCCTCATCAAAAATGAGTGGACCATAAATGTGTAAGTTTACTTTTTAGTGCTTAAGTGTATTTTAATCATCTGTTCTTCTGGTAGAACCATATAGTCTTGAATATTGTGGCTTTAGTAAGTTTTGAAATTGGAAAGTAGAAATGTAACTCCTCTAACTTTGCACTTCTTTTCCAAGATTTTTCAGCTCTTCTGCACCCCTTTTTGTCCATTTGAAATTCAGCATCAGCTTGTCAGACATAAAAAAAATATAAAAAAATTAAAAAGACTTTGGAACTTCTATAAGGGTTGTATTAAATTCATAGTTCAATTCCAGGATCTCTGCCATTTAAAAATTAACAAGTCTTCCAACACATGAACATGATGTACTTCCATTATTTGTCTTCTTTCACTTGTTTCAAAAATGATTCATCAATTTCATCATACAAGTCTTGTGTTTTTGTCATTGCAAGTGAAATCTTCAGACCTTTTCTAATTGTGTGCACAGTCCTCGGTGTGAACATGTTCCATGTATGCATGTACAGTCCCAAGAATATACACACCTTTTTACATTTCATTCTCAGATTCTTCTAAGCTTCTTGATTAGTATATTATTACCTCAACCATTATTCACTGACTCAAGCAGCCATGAAGTGAAACAATTAGCTCTACTTTTTTGTTTGTTTGTTTGTTTTGTTTTTCAGACAGGGTCTCGCTTTGTAGTTCAGGCTGGCCCTGGGCTCAGCCTCAAACTCACATCACTGCAATCCTCCTGCCTCTGCCTCCTGAGTGCTGGGATTACAGGCGTGAGCCACCATGCCCGGCACTGTGGTATGTGGTACTGATTGCTGCTGGGCGTGAGTCGTGAGTCTCCATGCCCAGTATTGGATGTGGTTACCGAGGCATCGAACTCAGGCCCTTGCACTTGCAAGACAGGCACCGACCGGAACCACTGAGCTAAATCCTCAGTCCAAGCTCTAGTTGTTTTTGACAAACATCCTAGGGGAAAGTTTTCTCCCACTCCCAACCCCAGTGATAAACTCAAATCAAATAAAGAAAGCCATACAAGTGAGGTCTCCCAGGGAAATAACAGATAGGTAAAATAATGGCAGCTCTTTAAGACTGGGACTTTCAAGAGGCTCCAGTTCCTTTAAAGAGTGGAAGAGAGAAGCAGTCCTCTTTCTGTGGCTGCCAAGCTGCTGGTTTTCACTGCAAGTGTGGGCTCTGTGTTTTCAAGCCTACTCTGGAGCTGGAAAGAGGGACATGGGAACAGGGCAAGTTAAATTATCACAAAACGTACTGTTTTCACTGAGATTCAGCCATTTTTCTTGAATAAATATTCTCTGGATTCCTTTAAACCTTTTATTAAATTTCCAGAGCTCTGGAAAAGTCTATTCTGACAGTTTTGCTAGTTTTTCATTGCTTTTAATGGACAAAAGGATTTTGAGGCTCTTACTCCACTGTTTTGCTAACATCACTCAGGAATAGCAACCTCTTGATGATGGCTATGTAATATTTATTTTGTAGTATTGACTTGTGATTTTCATATCCATATATGGCCTAAAACTAAAGTCTGTGAAACATCAGTTGTCATCTCAGAATGAATGTGGCTGTTTAGACAAGGGACCATAAACTAGGAACATTGTTTTAACCTTCTCTTGCTGGTCATTTCAGTTATCACTGTCACTTTATCTCTAATGATTAGCAATAAAGCCTTTAAAATAAACCCGTCCAATGTTTTATGGACGCAGCAAAGAGAACAGGATAGTAGAGGGGCTTTCCACTTAGGTTTTGAGCATTACCCTTGGGATAGGGAAGTATTTGTTAGGGTGACCATGTTCCTGTATTGCCTGGGACCATTACCGTTTATAGCTGTTATCACTGTGTAATACTAACTACTTTTACTCTCAAAAGGGTCCCAGATAGATGGTAAATTTTATTGCCACTTGAATTTTGACAGCAGTAGGAATATGGAGAACAGCACATGACTCAAGGGCTCCTGCAAGGATGGGAAACAGCGGGAGCTAATCTGGTATCAGAATGGACCTGAAAAGGAACGTTTGAAAGGCCTTGCTAGGCATGATGGTGCATGCCTGTAATCCCGGCACTTGGGAGGCTGAGGCTAGAGGATCGCTGTACATTTGAGAGTTACATAGTGAGTTTAAGGCCAGTCTTGACTACATTGCAAGATCCTATCTCAAAATAAAAACAAGAAAAAAAAAACCAAAAAAAACCAGCCTGTTTTGCATGGTTCCCCAGTAAAAGCAGACAAGCATCTCCCATAGTTTTTCCAAGTATTTTTTGACCATGATTTGGGGGAAATTCTTGGCTCAAACTGATTCCTCTTGACTCATTTCATGGCAATCCAGGTCCTTCTGGCATCTTCTCTGGCAAGCAAGCGAGTTCAAACCACCTCTGTGCTCTTTCAGACATTTTCCATTATCATTAGTAAGAGAAGCTACATAATAGTCGTTCTCTGGGCTCCCTGGGCCAGTTTATGGCAGGGAGTTTGTGCTACTGAGTTCCCTGGTTGAAGAAGATGCTGCTGTGATGACCTTCCTGGTGGCTGCAGCTTGGCTGATGCTACTTTGGAGGTACAGGGAAAGAGATTCAAGCTGGCTTCAAGGACTCTGGCAATGGCCAGGGAGGCAGAGTCGTGCTGTCTAGAGCTGGGGTAAGGCATAGGATTCAGAGTGGTTGTGGGAAAGAGAACTCTTTGGATTCCCACAGGTGGACAGCTGACAGCTTCTTCCACCACATTCTTGCTTTTGGAGGAGAGGAGTACCAGAAAGGAATTCTACTATTTTGAGGAAAATATCCAAATGTTGCTCATTTAAAAATGAGGCAAATGAATTCAGAATCCAGCATCATTGCCCCAGAAGTGTAAACTCTTTTTATGACAGGAATCTTTCAACCAAATATTCAGGAAACATGGTATATCAGGTAAGATTCATTGGGGGAACAGATTTAATACATCATATCGTATCAGCTGTCATCCTTATCAAGGTAGGCTTACAGTGGCCACATATAGAGCCAGGTATGGGAGAATGCTCAAGGGCCATCTGTGTGCTAAAGAGCCAGTCAAATGTCAAAGGCCTTGAGCCCACCACAGAGTCCCATGCCAGTTCTTAGGAAGCCAAAGGATCTGTTGTGGAAGACTGGAGAGCCTCTGTTGAAAGCCTGGAGACAGATATCCAAAGCTGATGGCCAAACTAGAGCTACTCTGAACAAGCAAAGGCAAGACTTCTCTCTTCTTTCCCTCTTTAGTCTACCCACGCTAAAAACCTATTTACTGATACCACCCATATCCAGAGTGGGCCTTACCTCTTCAGTAAGTCAGTCAACCTGAAACATCCAGAACTTGGCTAAACCAGTCAGCAAGGTGTTTCTTTTTCAAGTTGACTCCACAGTTACCTTTCACAGCAGGACAATGCTATATTCTGAAGGTCTGTTCTCACTCTTACCTGCTATCGTGCAGGCAGAGATGCCTGCTGTTGATAATGGAGTGCTCCTTCAACAAAGAACGGATGATTAGGTCTGAGGCACCTCAGCAAGTGAGACCAAGGCACTTGAGTATGAGGAGTTCATTTTAAACTGGACTCAGTTGGAAGGAGGCTTGTTTTAAAAGGTGCTCAGTATGACTTTGAAATATCTTTTAAACCAATGAGAGCCTTATGTTTTCTTTTTTATTCTATAAATACATTGGTTATATCAATTGATTTTCAAACGATAGGCCAACTTTCCAGTGTTGGGATCAACTCAGGTGTTACGTACTGTCCTTTCCATTACATTTGTTAATATTTTGTCCCTATTTAAATATGTATATCCCTAAGGAATATGACATGGATTTTTATTTAATTGTGATGCATGTGGTTTCAGTGTGTGATGCACTGCTAGCTTCCTAAAATGAAAAGTGTTCTCTCTTATTTTCTGAAAGAGTAAGATTGTATTATTTCTTCCTTAATACTTAATAGAAACCAGTGAAACCATCTTGGTCTGGAATTTTCCTTGTAGGAAAATTGTTTACACTCAATTTTATTGAGTTATGACTTACAAGCAATAAAATGCACCAATTTCCAGCATACAGTTCAATGAATTTTGACACGTTTGCCCCTGTAGCCACAATTACAATCAATTCTTTCTTAAGTTTTCCCTTTGCTCATTCCAGGCAACATATCTTATTCTAGTCCTAGGCTATCACTGATCTGCTTTTATTATTGTGAATTGAGTTTATGTTTTAAAGTTTTCATCTACATAGATTCATATGGCATAATTATTATTGTTCATTGTCATTTTGTAAAAATATGATAATATATATATACACATATACATATGATAATCAAATCAGAGTATATCCATCATTTCAACATACTGATTTTCAAGGCTTATCTATGTTGCTATAGGCATCAGAGCTTAATTCCTTTCTATAACTGCATATGGAAATACTGTAATTTGTATATCTAATCACTTGTTAATTGGCAGCTGGATTTTTTTTCAGATTTTAGCTGTTATGACTAAAGCTTCTATGAACACTTATGGACAAACCTTAATATAGACATGTATTTTTACTTCTCTTGTGTAAATAGGAGTAGAATTGTTGGGTAAATGTATATTTATTTAATTTAGTAAGGAACGGCTAAACTGTTTTCCAAAGTTGTTGTACCATTTTGAATTTCCCACCCACAGTATGTGAGGGTTGTAATTTCTCTATATCTTCTGTAACACTTAGTATTTTGATTTTTAAATTCTATTCTTGCAGATAGAAAATAGTAAATTTTGTGGCTTGGCTTGCATTTCTCTGGGGACTAATGATATTGTATATATTTTGTGTGTTTATTGGCTAGTTATCATTTTGTGAAAATTTCTTCAAATCCTTTGTCTTTATAATCCGGATAGTTTGTTCTCTTATTAATGAGTGTAAGAATTCATTGTGTATTCTGAGTATGTCTTCAGTCTCATATATAGGTTGTGAATACTTTCAGGGGATGTCAATTATAAATTCTGTTTTTTCAAGGACTTTTTCATTTCACTTCATTTCGTATTCCTTGGCACAAACCTATTCATATAGAATCTGTGGTGATGACCCCCTTTTATCTGTTACATCAGGGGTATGCCTTCTCTATCCCTTGATCTAGCCAACTAAGAGTGTGTCACTTTTGTTGAAGCTTTCAAAGAAGTGCTTTTAACTTTGTTTAATTTTCCCTTATGTATGTCTTTTGTTTGTTAATTTCTGCTCTTATCTTTTTTGTTTATTTAAAAATTTGTATTAGTACAGTACAGGTTCGTGATATATAATGAACATATTCATTATGGGGTATTGCCACATTTACATACAAGATCTCTATTATTTTATCTTTATTATGAATTTGAGGATTACTTTTGCTTTTCTCTTTCTAAAGGTAGAAACTTAGGTCATTGATGTCAGGCTTTTCCTTGGGTCAAGTATAGTTTTTCTCATAAGCACTACCTTACCTGCAGCCCAGAAACTCTGATATGTCACATTTTCATTTTCATTCAGTTCAAAGTATTTTTCATTTCCCTTGCAATTTATTTATTTGGTAAAACTGGGGAATCAAACTTGGGGCCTTGTACTTGCCAGGCAGGCACCAGAACCACTGAGCAAAATCCCTGGCCCTGCAATTTTATTTTTGATTTTTGAATTAATTATGATTGTGGTTTAATTTCTTTCTGTTTGATGTGGAGATCATATAAAAACAGTTGGTATTTGATTTAGTTTTAGATCATTACAAGGTTTAGTTGCTTTAAAAAGAAAAAGGTCATTGTCAGCCTGTGTTTGTTGCTTCTGAAGCATCCTGCTCAAGTTCACCCGCCCCCATGCCCCACAAGCACATGTTCCTGCTTGTGCCTCTCTGAAACTTCCTGCTAGATGGAATCTCTTTTAAATCTCATGCTGGCAGGCCTTTCCTTGTACACAGTGATGCTCATGCACTATTCTCTTTCTGTCTCTCTCTCTGATTTGGACATTTTCTCAGAGGGTCATCCTCTCCACCGCTCACTTTGGGTCTTTCATTCGGATGTAAGTTAATTAGTATTTCTTTGATCAAACCAAAAGAACATTATATATTGACACCCAAACATGAAGTTGGAATGTTTCGATGTCCTGTTAGAATTGTTAGAATGGATTTCACCCAAGTATAAGTTAATAGCTTTGTGGTCAGAAAATACATTTTGTATGACTTCTGTATTTTACATTTATTGAAATGTTCTGAGTTCCAACACACCATCTATAGTGGTGAATATAGTATGTGAACATGAAAAAATTAAGAGTTATTGCGAAGGGTCAGGGATTTAGCTCAGTGGTTCTGGCGCCTGCCTTGCAAGCACAAAGGCCTGGGTTTGATCCCCAGAAATCACAAACAACAATACCTGGTATGGAGACTCACGCCCACCAGCAATCAGTACCACATACCACAGTGCTGGGTGGTGGCTCATGGCTGTAATCACAGCACTTGGTAGACAGAAGCAGGAGGATTGCTATGAGTTCAAGACTGAGCTCAGGGCCAGCCTGAACTACAAAAGCGAGACCCTGTATTTAAAAAAAAAAAAAGGAATAATTGTGACTACATTGTACAAAAGTTAGTTAGATCATTTTGGTTAATATTTTCCAAGTCTTCTATATTTTAACCGATTTTTGGTTTACTTGTTCTATCAATTACTGAGAAAGACTGAGCTCTCTAACTATAAAGGTGAATTTGTCTGATTCTTCTAATTCCTGTTAGTTTGTTTCACATATCTTAAAACTCTGATGTATAAACACATTTAGTTTTGCCATCTAGATAATCAGTTATTTTATTAAAAATGAAATGTCCTTGTGGCAGGAAGAATTATAACATTATCCATGATATTTCCTGTCCCTCCAGTGAATGTGACCCAAGTAATCTTTAGGTCTGTTAATAGAAAGGTTTTTACTCCCAGAATTAGTTGATTTTATTTAGGTTTTTTTTTTTTTTTTTTTTTTTTTTTTTGAGACAGGGTCTCACTTTTGTGGTTCAGGCTGGCCCTGAGCTCAGCCTCAAACTCACATCACAGCAATCCTCCTGCCTCTGCCTCCCGAGTGCTGGGATTACAGGCGTGAGCCACCACGCCCGGCACTGTGGTATGTGGTACTGATTGCTGCTGGGCGTGAGTCTCCACACCCAGTATAGGTATGTGGTTAC
>PVIR01001618.1:21896-119004 GCA_004026965.1 Petromus typicus | reverse complement strand
ATTGCTGGTAATTACATACAACAATGCCAGGACATGGAGAAGCACACCCATTTGCTATCAGAAGCACATACCATCATTCCAGGTGTGGTGGCTCATGCCTGTATCCCAGAATTCAGGAGGCAGAAGCAGGCAGAATTGCTGTGAGTTCAAGGCTGAGCTGAGGGCCAGCCTGAACTATATAAAAAGTAAGATTTTGTCTTAAAAAAAAAAGATATGGTACATACACATGTATGACCTATTTATTTCACTTATGAGAATGGCATCAATATACACCCATTTAGCTATGAATGTCTCAAGTCTATCATTTGTTATGGCTTCATAATACTCTATTTTATTTTTTAAAAACTTATCTTTTTATTCACTCACCATTTGATTGGTTTTGAGTTGTTTTCAAGATTTAGTTATTACAACTTGTGCCAGTATAAAAATGGGTAACAAAGGAGGCAAGCACCTTCATTTCAGGAAAGATATCCTCTTAAAAAAATGCTGCTGGAAAAACTGGACTTCATGCTGCCATAATTGAAGCTAGATCTAACTATCACTTTCATCATGAAATAAACTAAAATCAAAGGGGATTAAATATCTAAATAGTAAAACAGAAAACCTAAACCTGCTGGACAATAGGTTAAGTAGAACTCTTCAAGAGACTGGTGAAGGGAAAATCTTTATGAACATACTTCAGTAGCATGAAAACTAGTGGAAGGAAAGAACTGAGATCTCGTCTTAGTAAAACTTTCTACACAGCAAGACAAACTATCAGCAGCAAGAGTGAGAAGACAACCTACAATATGGGAAAAAGTTTGACCAACTATCCCTCAAAGTTCTACTACCTGGAGCATACAAATACAAAATCAGACTCTAAAATTAAAGGCCCCCAAATGGGGATCTGCAATGAACATACTTTTTTTTTTTCAGTTGAAATAGTAGAAGCAGAAAATAAACATATGAAAAAATGTTTTAACTTCACTGGTCATTCAAGAGATGCACATGAAAACAACACTGAGATTCCATCTCACTCCACAGGAATGGCTGCCATCACAAAATTAACCAACAGCAAATCCTTGAGAGGCTGCAGAGAGAAAGGTACCCTTTTCACTGTTGGTGGAAATATAGACTGGTGCATTCACGGTGGAGATCAGTGTGAAGATGTCTCAAAAATTTAGGATTAGAGGGGCTACCTGACCTTGGGGATTCCTTTCTGGGATTTTTTTTCTTGAAGAAATTACACAGATCATCAGGCCCTTCTTGAAAGTGGCTGCTCTCACTTTTGCTCTCCACCTGGTGATGTTATTCCTCAGCTGACATTCTTTTTTCTGAGTGTCTTGGACCTGAATCTGTCAGCAGAATCACAATATTTTTAATTTTATATCTTTTGCTCTAGTTATCAACTTTTTCTCAGGTGATTCAACTTTGATCATTCTTAGTCGGACTATACCTTAGCTACATTTTGTTTTGTCTTGCTAATATCTTGTTTTTTTATACTGTAATTTTTAGTATAACATCAAATTAGGATCGTAATGCCTTTTCCCTTGTCCTTGTTAATGACAATTGCTTTTGCTACTCTTGGTCTTCTCTGGTTCCATATGGATTTTAGCCTTGCTGTCATGAATTAAATGAGGAATGATTTAGTATTTTAACTGAGACTGTGTTGTCTACTTCACAGTTTTGGAAGTATGACCATTTTGACTATATTAATTTTGTTTATTTAGAAACACAGGATATCTTTCCATTTTCTTAGATACTCTTCAGTTTCCTTCTTGAAAGCGCTATAGGTTTCATTGTATAAGTCTTGTGCCTCCTTGATTGGATTAACTCTTAAGTATTCCATTTTTCTTGATACTATCAATGAGTATTTTAATGTAATTTCTTTCTCAGTGAATTTTATATTGGTATACAGGAATGACATTGTTTTATAAAGTGTGGACATTGTAATCTGCTAATACTGCTTAACTTGGATATTAGTACTAGTAGCCTTTGGGGGAAGGTTGGTGTCATCTCTGTAGAGGATAATGACATCACCAAATAATAATTTAACCTCTTTCTTCTCTATTCATATATTTTCCCCTCTTGTCTTATTGTTCTACTGATGTTTTGAGAACTTTACTAAATATAAGTGGTGATAGCAGGTATCTTTGTCTTGCTCCTAACTTGGAAGGGAAAGCTTTTAATTCTGTTCATTTAATATTTTTGTTAACCTGAACATTATTATGATAGAAAAATTGGAGGAAAATGGATATATTTCTGATACATGTGAACCACTAAAGCTGAGCCAAGAAGATATAAAAATCCCAAATAAGCCAATATCAGTCAGTCAAACTGGAGAAGTAATAAAAAAGCTCTTACAAACTAAGAAAAATCCCAAGTCCTGACAAACTCACTGCTGAATTCCCTAAGGACTTCAGAAAATACCTAATGTCATTTCTCCTCAAATTCTTCAATGAAAGGGAGCTACAGACCCAAAGTCTTTCCTAGGAGTAAGCATTACCCTGATTCCAAAATTAGGAAAGGAAATATCTGACCAGAACTACAGGACAATGTCTCTAATGAACATATATGTGAAAATCCTCAATAATATACCAGCAAAGAAAACAGAAACTCATCAAAAAGATCATATGGTGTGACCAAGTGGAAATAATTCCAGGAATGCAGGAGTGGTTCAGCACACCTAAATCAATAAATGTAATACAACACATAAGCAGAAGCAAGGACAAAAATCATATAATCATCCCAGATGATGCACAAAAAGCTCTTGACAAAATTGAACATCCATTCATACAGAGCGACCTAAGGAAATAAGGAGAGAAGGTCTTTATCTCCTCTGATAAAAGCCATCAATGACAAGATTCCTTTGAAATAAACCTTATCCATAACATTAATAGAAATGGAATATTGCTTTAATATCTCAGTGTTCTTTTTAAAAATAACATTTTAATAGTTAAAATAAAAAATAAGAATAATATAAATCACATTGTCTATATATCCCAAAACTATAAATGGATATAAAAAGGAAATGGCTTAAATAATAAATGTATAGTTTTATTTTGTAGGAATTATAAAACCATTGCAGTTTTTAGGGAAAATATACAAACAATTTCTTAAGGAAATTTATTTGGGCACTTACTACTTAATTTTTCTCCAAGTAATAATATAATATTAAGAGTGTAGCTCTTAAGTGTACTCTATTTCATTCAGAATTCTTAACTTTTATGTATTTATTTGGTATGGTTTCAGAAAAATCTGTTTTCATAGAGACAGTGAATCTAATACTCAAGATTACTGCATGATTCAAATTGCAATTCATTATAACATTTGAGTAAAGTGTTTTTTATTTGAAAAAATTCATATATGACATTAGTAAATCATTACTTTTTAAATTATTGTTAAAATGATTATTTATACATTTGAAATATATTATTAAAGTATCACACAAAATCAAAGCTAAAATATTCTTGATGTGAGAGACCATGATTTTACATCCATATGTAACACCCATTTCAAATATGGAGAATCTTATAATTTTTTAAATCACATTTTTGGCTATGTCATTGTAATATTTAACCAATATTACCTGGAAAATATTTACTTACACATTTTTACTCTACAGACAATTTCAGTTAGCACTTTAACTGCTTTAGCAAAGTTAATACGTTATGTGGTTTGAAGGCTGTCTTTGCAGTAAAAATCCAAGACCTTCAATTTTCTAGCTCTCTGAAAGTATTGCCCTACCCCCTGCATAGTGAAGTACAGTGGATAGTACATTAATCAGTGATATTTTTTGACTACAATACACAGCATTCTGTGGATTTGCTTAAGTCATTTAAGCAATATCATTAGTAATGAATAGAAATCTCATGTAATTTGTGGGAAGTTTAGCATCAACATGAATACAGTGCAGTATCTCAGAATACAGCCAATGGGGCTGTGACATTTGTAATCCCCCAAACATAGCATCATAACCATGAGCAATTGGATTGTTGATGTTTTCTTTTTGCATTTTCTTTTTTATTTAGAAGTCTATTATGAGATAGTCTAAATCTAGTCCATAAGCTCCCAGAAAATATGAAAGATGGCTTCATTCCAGATTTTCCTTTCATCATTTCACTTACTTTTCATTTGTTCATATACAGTAAAAATTACTAACCTATGTTTCATTGTAATAAGAAGTAAGATGAGACAGCAAGCCAGAAGAAAATACGTGCTTAGTAGGAAAGCAGCTCTGTGTTGTCGAGTTCACCTGAACATAGTGCAAATTTTTATCGACTGAGAGAAGGTCTGTCTCCTCCATTGCTAGGTAGTGCATATGAGTAATAAGGTAACCTGTGCTCTAATAACAGGAAAGAGCAACAAAATGGACACTGGTATCCAAGAAACTGTAAGTCAGAGGATGCTGACTGCTGAGATACCTGGGTTTTAGGGCCTCTTGTGAACAGGCATTTCTGAAAAAAAAGAAAGATTGAAGTAAGGAAATAGGGTGATATTTTAGTAGTTCTAGTTTGGATATTAGACTTGCAATTCCATTGTATTTGAGGACTAAGCAATAAACCTGTCTTTATCCATTTCACAGAGCCATTTCGTAGTGTTGGAAGTGCTACACTGGAAAGAGCAAAGAGTGAAGCTCTTGGCTTCGCAGACTCTAGTGGACTGCAGCTGATGTGATCATTAGCAAAGCATTCTATTTAGCAGTTGTGAAATAAAATTAGGACGATGCATGCAGGCAAGAATAATGATAATTTCCATTATATATTTGTAACAAATGTAGCCTCCAATTTTAAAATCAAATTATATTTAAATATATAATTTAACATATATTTTCTACATCCATATACAGTAGACTTTGATTCATAGACTCTGTAGAGAAAACACTAGTATTTTATATTTTTACTATTGTTGCTTTATAAATACAGAAACAGTTTCACAGAGTTCATTAGATCTAGGAACCAACAGAGCTGGAATTCAAGCTCAATACTGCCTCTGAACTGCATTTATTCAAATATAAAATATGCTATATGAAAAGAAAAATTTTTTAAATAGTTTGAAAACTCTGAATCTTTGTATGTTTGAAGAATTGTTTTAAAACATGCAAAATACTTAAAATCTGTTTTATAAGACTTTAAATAAATATACAGATTTATAGTTTCTGGTGTTGCTATAGATACACATGTATGAAAAAAACCAAAGTAGTACAAGTGATACAACTTCTGGTAGAACATTTTCTATTTTTAATTAATTTTATTTTCTTAATCATACAGACATTTTACTATCACCTTCAAGAGTGAGTACATGTACATGCTTTTTTTTAAAAAAAATTCCTTCTCTGTCTCCTTCCTCCTCTAGTTTTTCTTTTCTTCTGCTCATTACTGTAGATATTATTAATTTTAATTTCATTTTATGTCATAAACATGAAGGACAACATTTCTTATTTAAATGTGAACTTCAACTACTGCTTAAAACGTGACTGTTTCATTAATTAAGAAGTTACATTAAGGGCCAGGGATTTAGCTCAGTGGTTCTGGCGCCTGTCTTGCAAGCACAAAGGCCCGGGTTCAATCCCCGGTAACCGCATACCTTACTGGGTGTGGAGACTCACGCCCATCAACAACCAGTACCACATACCACAGTGCCGGGCGTGGTGGCTCATGCCTGTAATCCCAGCACTGGGGAGGCAGAGGCAGGAGGATTGCTGTGATGTGAGTTGGAGGCTGAGCTCAGGGCCAGCCTGAACTACAAAGTGAGAACAACAACAACAAAGTCACATTAATATAAAAGCAAATATTTTCAAATGTTTTGTTATCATAGGTGTGTGGTACAGAATAACCATATCACTTGTGGGGTGTTATATATCCAAACTTGATCCTCTTTATAACATCTCCCACATTTCTCAAGTGAATGTGTTAGTGAGCTTCTTATAGTGGGAAATGCATGATAGAAGATAGATATAGTGGGAGATATATGATAGAAGATAGATATAAAAGTTGATTTAAATTCCAAAGCACGTTTAAGTAAAGTATTTTTGTGCTCTTTAAAGTTTTAGGAGACATCGATTATATTATAATATTATTCAATTTTATGTTCTTATTATAGCTATGTTTAAAACAAAGGTAGATCACAGATCATTTTCATCCCACACCCTCCATTCTATAATCATTCATAAAGATCCTGAAAGAGTAAGCATCTGGGGAAACAAATAAAATAATACATTTACTTTTCTTGATCCTTCTTCTTGAATATGTTCCAAGATGAGATAAAAGGTAAGAAACGTGAAATACATTGTCCAGCCAGAAAATAGTTCACTTATGTTAAGACTATGTATTTGAAAAGATGTAAATAATCATTTCAACCCTGCCTGATATTAAAATTGTGAAATGCTGAATATTCTGCACAAAAATAAAATCTGCTTTTATTTAATTTCAAAAGAATAGTAGCAGTTGGGGCAAAGCGATGAAGTTCTCTCAGTATTGGCTGGATAGCAGAAGATAAATTTCTTTACATCAGCCCGCATTTTAGGGGAGCAACAGTGGATTCCCTGGGAAGTGTAGGATGCCTACCATTAATATCCATTGCCTGGAAAGATAACGTCTTGAATTCTGGATTTAGATCTTGTATTATTGTTCTCATTGCTGAGACAAAATTCACACAATTTAAAGGACAAATGTTTATTTAGCTTACAGTTTGTAGAAGTTTCGGTCCATAACTGCTTGACTCCAAGGCAGGGTGGTGTATACCAGACAGGCCTTGCAGAGAAAAACAGTTGATGTTAGGCAAATGACAGCAAAGCAAGCACTTAGGGGCAAACACAGGGCTTTCTCCCTCTTGCGTCTTTCTTAAACCACTTAGGGAAGATAGCACGCAGACCCTTAATCCTTGTGCCCTTGAACCATGAATCAATCGCAGCACCACACACTCTAGTTTCAGCTATCTCTCAAAAAAAATCCAACTATGGATACAGGAGGGTTGGGGGAGGGGCATCTCGACACAGCCTGAACAGGCCTTTTTCTCATTAAGAAAGCAAATCTGAGACATCCAATGACTCCTCTCTAAAATATAAAGACAAATGAGATGTTTCTTAACATCCTCCAAAGTTTTTATTCTGATTTTATAAAGTTTTTAGTAATTTATGGTTCTGCAAATACTTTTTTATGTATTAAAGAAACTAAAGGATTTTTATTGAAAGAAAAATGATGTTAGATAAAAAGAAAAGAGAGCAAACAAAAGCTAGGGATAATGATTCAGAGTCAGTAATGCTGAAATTTTGAATAAGATGAGACCTACCATATTACCCTAGCAGAGATGTAAATGGTAGAATATCTTGAGTAACCTGACATATTTCAAGGAAGCAGTTACAAAACTTAGTGCAGTATTTGAATTGCAGTAAAAAGTAAAGCATACCCAGACAAATGCAGTTTAAACTCACTGTGTATTTACTGTCTTCATTAAGGTCACTTTTATCCTTATGAATGAACTTCAGCGTATTTGAAAAGATGATGTCAGAAGACATTTCATTTTGAGATTTAGTCTTTCTGCATTTTATTTAAACAACAAACTATTATCATAGGTAACATGTAGATTGTAATTGAAATGCATGATATACTACTTCTTAATTTCAGAGACTGAAATTTGAGAATTGTGTGTTACAGCATGTCCAGTAGGTGTCCATATGAGTTAGTAGTGAGTTAAGAAGAGTTCTTGAAATTGATTTCATTATTAGGACAATTACTCTGGCTTGGAAGCAGTGACTTTTTTCCCACATAATACAAGTTTTCCTGCACAGAAGAAGAAATGATCTTATTCTGCTCTAATTGCCACATGGCCACTTGTTATGTATTGACTTTTATGCTTTTGTAACAGTACTTTGTTTTTTTAATTGTTAGTATACTATAAATAAATGATGAAATTCAGCTCATAAAACTTACACATGAAGTTATTACTTCTAAGTAGGCTAAATTTGCATTTTTTTAATTATTCAGGTTGCTTATGGATGTAAATGACATTTTAAGTATTAATGATATTGATGTGGCTACAGTGTACTTTTGCTAAAGACAATAGCCTACTTATTTAGAAGATTGAGAGAAAGACTCTCAGCATTTGTGGAGGTTTAGAATGTAAAGATCTCAAGTGTGCATGAGAAAGACAATCAGGTGTGTCTTACAAGATAGATTGTAACATTTCATAGATAACTGTTATTTGCATAGCTGCTTCATTTCTTTATTTCAAAAAATTAAATCTTCCCATAGTGTGCATTCCTGCAAAGACACAGTTTGGCCTCAGGAAAGATAACAGACAAATAGCTCTATTGAAGTGAATTGAAATAGTCCTGTGTGTAAGTTCCTCCTGTTGGGCTTGTCATTTAACATTGCACCACAGTTGTGGTGTGTAGGGAAGAAAACACATGGGTGGTTACCATGAGGAAGCTGCTACAGAGCTCTGGATCAGTAAGAACAGTGTGGTGACCCATGCCTGTGGCAATAGACACGGTGTGTCCAGATTACAGGAAAAGCCAAAGAAGGAATTACATCATCTGTCAGCAGAGAGTAAAAGAAGGTGATGTCAAAAAGAGTCCTGTCTGGCTGGGCAACAAGGTATTACCAGTTTGCAGGGGACTATGGGAGAGCAGGTTTTTGATTAAGGCTTGTTGAGTTTAAAGCATTTCTTTTTTAGTTTTTATAATACAAACGTGCAATGCATATTAGTTGAACTCATCATGGGGAATCTGTACATGTACACATATCTTAACTCTTTTTTCTCTTATTCCCCTGTTTTTCCTTCAACTCTTTCTTTTTTATTTACAAAAGCATTCTACTGCTTTCCTTTCCACTATCTTTTCTGAAAACCCTTTTTTCCCTATTTTTCCCCTTTCCTTCCTCTGTTCCTCTTTCCGCTTGAACACATTCTTCCTACTTTTCCATCTGTTGTCCAATTTGCTTCTTATTTATCTTTTGAGTTTCTCACAACAGAAACAATGTGAATATTTAAACCTTTTACTTAGTATTATGGTCACTAGGTGAATCCATTTACCCAACAATGACAAAAGTTTATCTTTGTTAGTGACAGAGAAGTATTCCATTATATATAAATACTACATTTTCTTTCTTCATTCATTTTTTGATGAGCATAACCTTCAACCCCAATTCATGAACCTCCATAAAGTTATCATTGAAAATTGATAAATATGACACTTCTGTGATAAAGAATACATGAAAAAATAGTGACCATAAAGAAGCACTCCAAAAAAGTCTAGAAAAAAAACTAATGAAGACAATTTGAATCATCTGACTCCACCAGGCAAGACAGGCAAGTAGTAGAAGGGAAAGAAAGTGAATAAATAAGAGGAAAATGATACATTGAGAATAATAAGTCAGTGCCTATCAGTTACAAGCATCAATGTGAATAGTCTCAATTCATTAGTGAAAAGAAACAGATTGGCAGAATGGGTTAAGAAATAAGACCCACTAGTATTCTGCATGTGAAAAATATGTTTAGTTCTCCAAAAGTTCATAGGCTGAAGTCAAATGATGAAGAACAGTACTCTGTGGAACTCAGAAAGCAAGAGACATAATCTACTTGCAAAGTGGATTTCAAGCCAACGGTGGGCAGAGGATGCAAAGATTGTCGGTACATACTTGTTAAAGGGACAGTCCAAGAAAGAAGTAGCAATCACATACATATGGAAAATCAGAGAAGCAACAATGTAGTATAATGGGTGACCTCAAAGTCTGACTGCCACCAATAAACGGATCAGCTAGACAGAAATATCAATACAATTTTTAGTATACTTATGAGTCATCACACCAATTGATCTAGTTTCCAAAGAAGAGTTTAACTTGGCTATGCGCATTTGGGAAACATAAATGGGATAGGCCAGCTAAGAAAAGTGTTTGACTTTTTTTTTTCTAAGTATAAATTCTGGGAAGAATTGTAATATGAATTAGACGCTGTCTTT
The DNA here is from genome assembly GCA_004026965.1 of Petromus typicus. NCBI lineage: Eukaryota > Metazoa > Chordata > Mammalia > Rodentia > Petromuridae > Petromus > Petromus typicus. The sequence continues at coordinate 109,067 of PVIR01001618.1, read as the reverse complement.
GCTAAGAAGCATTGACTCAACAATTTGGCCCACACATGTCTACAGGGTAACTAAAAGCAGGATAAAAGGTTTCCATCTCTGCATTTATTTTTTATTTGTCTCTGCTACTAACCCTGTGCCAAATTCTTCTTCAGGTTTGCAAGTAGACATGTTGATCACTTGCTTAGGAAATGCAATGTTAATTACCCTCAGATTTTTATAATTTTTTTCACCCCCTTTAAGACTAAAATAACAAAAGTATTCCCAAGGGTATTGGGATAGTGATCCGTGCTGAAGGATGACTCCATGCTGGTACTGCCCATCCCCCCAAGCAGGAACAGGGGCACCACGACCCAGGAAACCATGAACTGAAGAGAGACTACCTCTTTAACAAAGAGCAATTTCTTCCTATTGGGAGCTCAGGTGCTGCCTCCCAACAATAACTTCTCAGGAGAAAACAGGAATTGGCAAAAGCAGACCTGAAATGATGACCAATTAGATTGCAGTTGGGTGGGACTGCACACTTTTTGCCTCCTGCCTCTATTCTCCTGTTGTATAATCCTGGAGTCCTTGTAAATACCCTCAAGGATAGGGGGAGGAATCTTGTTTCGCTTTTTCTTCTCAGTAGGTCTATAAATTCCTTTCCCACATTTTTACACTTTTGTCATGGGAGGCCTGGTCTAATTATTTTGTCGGATTACTCTGAAGTCAGGGGTCCTCTGGCCTTTGATTCTGGTAGCAGTATTTTCCAGAGGACACTGTAATATTTATCAGACACCAACTTTAGAGAGATTAAAGAGGAAACTAAGAACGAATGCCTGGAGAAGAAAGGCATTTCAAGGACTTAAAATGTCAATGAAAGAAAGTAAAGTATAGTAGCATTTGTTTGGAGGGTGAGTTCAAATTGGGACAAGTCAGTATTAAAAGATGTTCATTCTTTGAACTGGACTGGATGTATATAAGCTTCTGGATGCTTGTAGATGTTAGACTAGGCTAAAGTGCAACCCACAGCCTTTTGTTAAACTACTTACGAAGCTCACTTTTTGACTAAATAACTTGGGAGTTGAAACAACACTTGATCACTTTCATGACTTGATTCTCTTGAATACTTTTCACAATTTTTGGCAAGCAAATGATTAATCCACCAGCAGCTGCCTCCACTCTGCAGCACATTTTCCATTTAAAATTTTAGGACCAAGATTTTGTAAATCTTGGAGCTCATTTTGAAGATGCTTGCTCTGTATTTGTTCAAAGTGTTGTTCTATCTAGACTCCCAAAATACAATATTCTTTGTCCTCAACAAAGTGGATGTTATTCTCCTTGCATAAAAAAATCACTTTTTGAAGAAATACAGGTGAACATAAAACTTTTAATCTAATGAATTAATAGTTAAAATGCTCATTAAATCAGGAAGAGGAAAGAAAAGAATCAAAGTATGTTGTGATGGTACCAATTTTCCAATGGATGTATTCATTATGTCTGGCAAAAATGTCGGTAAGTAATGAAATACATCCTTTAAAAGAACAAAGAGAAGTCAGGTATGTGGTTTGTTCCTATGATCCTAGCATTCTAGAGGCTGAAGTGGGAGGATTGCCATAAGTTTGATGCCAGGAGAGGCTCCACAGTGAGTTCAAACCCTTCCTGATCTCCCCAGCAACAATTTTTCTTTAAACAATTTTTAAAAACCCAGACAAACTAATAATTGTACCTGTGGAATCCCAGAAGCCTGTGATGATGAGATAACCTGCTAGATACCTGAAATGCAAATTAATGTTCTCTAAATCTGAAAAATGAATTTTAGGAATGGCAGCGGTTAAGAGTAGGAATGCTTCATAGAGAAAGAAGGCTTCTGTCTAAGGAGGACAAAAGGGGGGCCTGAAAGTGGGAGACCTGCTCACCTCACTTCCAAGGGTGCCTTTATGGAGCAAAACCAAGGTGAGGGGGGTTTAAGGTGAGGCTAAATTATAATTAACCTGTAACACTGCATGTACAGTCACATAAATATTATTGGTACGAGGACAAATCACAAAATGGACCAGACCATGATCCAACAATAAGATTGTAACAAGTGTGGTCACTTAGGTAACATTGATTTAATGGGGATCCAGTGGGAAAGCAAGTGATACAACAAGTGTACAGGATTTTCAGTCAGGAGTCTTTTCCAGAAGAGGTGGGTTAGGGTCCTGATCCCCCACCCCAGGAGATTTGCAGTCACTGCTTTTCCAGGAGGGTGGATCAAGATACTGACCCTCCACCCCACCAAGGAGACTGAGGCCAATCAATTGCTGTTTTCCAGAAGGGATAGTATTCTCTTTCCATAACACTGACTTTTGGTGAAGGTCTCCTTTCTTATGAGCTTTCCAAGGACCGGCCCTGACTAACTGCCTACAGGATGTCTAACTAGCTTATCTACCTGTAACAATGAGAATCATGCATTTGAATTTTGCTATTAGTAGGAATTTTGTAGGAGTTTGCTTGCCTAACCAATTTAGAGAGAAAGAACAGCATACTCAATAATAGTAGAGTAGAAGATACTGATCAAAGGATCAGAGATGAGCTTTGGATTCACGTGATGAAGAACTGTGAAGTCACAGAAGCACCGTAGTTCTATCAGCCACAAAACTGGCTGGAAGACAGTAGTCAACTCTTTCATCTACTGCTGTAATAGTATCATACGTAAATATATGTAGAGTGATGATCCTACCTTCTTGCTTGCTGCAAAAGGGAAATTCCATGCCCCATCTAATAAAGAGTAGCTGGAAATTTCATAGAAGTGATGGATAAATCAGTTGATACATAATGTTCTACTAGGTTCCCATTTATGTAGTATCATCATAAAATTAAGAATCTTCTTTTAAAGAAGCACAGATACAGGCTTTTGGAATCCTCATCTTCACTGTGGTATATTTTAGAATGTTATTTATCTTCTGGCTTGCAGAGTAAATTAAGTCTTCAATCCATTATTTCCCACTTGGCATGAAACCCACAAGTTCAAATATTTCAGCAAATGACTTTCAAATACAATGACAAGAAATAAAGATCAAATCCATTGTTTGTGGATATTAAAAAAAAACATAAAAAATATATGTAATAATTAGTTACCAGCACATGAAGAAATAGCTCATTAAAGAGCTGCTGGAAAATAACCTGCTCTGAAATAATTCACTTTAACGTATTACAGATTTTGAAGATGCTTCCTTTCTCATTCTTTATTAATGGCTATATTTGCATTCAAATGGAGATCATTTGTTTTCAGGAATTCATCTGCTCCTGCTGTTTGTTCTCACCTAGGATTTAATCCTCAGTTTGTAGCTCAACCATTGATTGTAACAAAGTAATTAGGATATCACTAAAGTTAGTGCCTTCAGGTGAGAAATATGCTACATTTTGAGCAATTCTCATGTTTTATACTCATTCAAAATTGTTTCAAATTAAAATGAGCCAAGATTGAAAAATTGTAATAAAATTACATATTGCTTTATCCTAACTGAAATATCACTGTACGCTATATTGCTTTTCACAACACGCCACCTGTTCTCTGAGAAATATAATGGCAATATGATAGACATACTAAAATTATTCCTTTAGAAATCCCAGGGATTGCAAAGCTATGAGATCAGCATGTTGACAATACTTTTCTATTGCTCTATTGTACATATAAATCCCTGTTTATGAGATTGGGAATTACTGTTTAGTACAAGTGAATGTAAATTAATCAAGGTAATTCAGCATAGCATTGATATATAGGTCTTTACGTATTACATACTTGTCAGAATGTAGGCTGTTACACTTCTTGTGTCTGTAATCAGTGGAGATTTAAGTTCATGGAGAGAAGGAAATGTGACTGGAGCTCTGTGCTATAAAGGCCTGCAACAAAGCCAAATGTTGCCATGTGCTCTCTTTCAAATGCAAAACTGCTAATCTAATGAAAATGTTACTGTTCTAAGTAATATGTTCTTAGTGTTATTACAGACTACAATGGTCATACTTGCATTAATATTATTTGGCAAAAGAAGTGACAGTTAGAGAATTAATTTTTTTTTCAAGTCTTGTTTTCAGAAAGAAAATCAACAATAATAAAATATGCTTCTGCTAGGTAGAATAGAAAGAAAAGTGTAGGGTGGTGGAGAATATTTGAAGTGGATTGCATTACAGAATAGCTAGGTCTCTAGGTTTATATAAAATGCTATTTTAAAGAACAGGAGAGGAAAAGGGCTCTGTTTGCCATCAACTACAAAAATTTTGATAGAAATTGCTTAAAGTAATAAGTATCCTCATTTATTTCAACTCCGTCTATAGGTAGCTAGTTTATTCTATTTTATTGCACAGGTCACATACAGCTTTAGAATTTAATTTTTTCTGCATATGTCTTTGCTTTTCTTGTCTCTTTTTTTCTGTTCCTTCTTTCTTATTAATGATAGTAAAAATTGGTAGTAAAATTTCTTACTTTTGTTTACAATGGACACATTTGTCCATAAACAGATGTAACTCATATTGTAGGTTAAAGTGAAGGAAATGAAATATAAAATGTATGACAAACAACAGGGATAATTTTCATTCTGTAAATACTTAACACTTGTTGTGTACAAGTATAACTCTGTCTGTGAGGCAAGGAAGGAGTCATGACTTCGAATGTGTTTAACTATGTGCACTGGGCCAAAAGTTTGGAGGCTACTGACAAAAAGAAATTATACAAATGTATATAATTTAGAATATTATTGAAAATGATAATTTTAAGAAATAAGTTATCGAAAGAATGATGGGGAATAAATTTTTCAATTTTCTACAACTCAGTTCTGTAGAACTCTTACAATGCACAAACTAGATTTTCATATGTGAAGGAAAATAACATTCCCTTATTTGATATTAATTGAAAAAATAAGAGAAAATGAATTTGCAACATTTTTTAAGTTACTGTCACTAATTCTTCTATGAACTGTGTACATGGATATGCATATATTCATTTGACTAGAAATTCAGAAATGGGAATTGATATGCTTAATCCTTAATGAATGCACATCTGGGAGAGGAGTACAACAGACATTGGAAAGAAAGTAGAGAAGGTTTCGACTGATTCTACTATTTCTTTAAAAATAGACTCTAAAATGTAAACCACAGAAGTTTGATTCAGATGGACACTACATGCATTTTTATATTATTCTGTATTTTTTCTTAAAATATTTCACCAGAAAAGATGTTAGAAAATAGGAATTCAGCAGAGATACTGAAAACTAATAGTGTTTGTCAGAGATACGAGGCACTGAGCATTTAAGTTGCACCCTTCAACACACAATCTTCATTTCTATTGACTTCAAGAGGGAGCATGTGCTCACATGGCAAGGACAATTTTATGTGTAGGGAATAAGATACTTGTGCAAATAATAGAAAATTATCCTCTTAGAGATCAGCATTGAAGCCAAGGTGGCAGCTGAATACCCTACTATTTGTTTTCTCACATTGCTCTGGATTACACTAGAGGCCTATATTTTCTGAGACAGAAATTTACTACCCTGCATGTTACTGCCTGAAGAAGAATAAGCCGCAGACGCGAGATATGGGTGCCTTTGGTCGGGCAGGAACTGCGATTAGGGGGAATAATTTCATTTCAGGCAGAATGAGACGACACCATGTAATCATGTAGTGTTGCTCACTGCTCAAGTTTTATGTATATCCATTTCAGGGAGGAAACTGTTAAGCCAAAATAAAATAGTTACTTACCAACTTTATTTATAAGATCTTTTTCTACCAATTTACAAAAGTGAATCTGCACACATAGCAAATAAAAGAGGGTAATCTTCGTATGAACATACAATTTTAGGAAGAGAAGATCAGAAAAAGCAACTTGGATTATTTAATTTAATGTTCAGTAAACTGATGCATAAAAATGTATATACACACACATATACACATATACACATAGGCACACTTGAGTACACACATACATACATCCAACAAAATTTTTAACAAAATGATATAATATATCACAAAGTTGACTTCTCTGGGTTTATAAAATGCAAGAAAAGCATAACAGGATACTTTATCTGCAATCTTCAATATTCTGCTCTTTCTCTGTCCCTATGCCCACTCTTCTCACCATTGGTCTCTTTGAACTTTTTCCTTTCGCTATTAAGGCATTCCTTGTCTTCTTCTGCCATCCTTTATCATTCCTTTTGTACTTTGCCTTATTTAAATGAGAGATACCATACAACATTTAAGTATATCTATTTGTTTTATTTCTCTCATCATTATACCTTCTTCCAGGTACATCATTTTTCCTACAAATGTCTCAAAGTTGTCCTTCTTTACAGCCAAGTGATAATCCTTTATGTATGCATATCATATTTCCTTTACTCAAGCTTCCATTGATGGGTATAAACAATAATAGCATAACATGCATGTCACAAAAGTCTATTTGCTATCATTGAAATTTCTGAAAGATTTTTCACAACGAATGTAAGTGTAGGCTGCTTCCAGGATTTAGCTATTAAGAATTGCACTACTATAAACTTTGGTATGCATATTTTGCTATAGTATGTTATCTTCAGTTCTTTGGAGAAGATATATAGAAGTGGGAAAACTGGGTCAAATAGAATACCTAATTTTAGTTGTCTGAGATATCTCCATGTTGATTTCTATGAAGTTTGTACTAGTTTGTATTCCCACCCACAGTGTAGGAGTGTATTTTTTAAGTCACAGCCTCATCAGTATTTATTTCTTGATTTCTTGATGATTGCCATCCATTCTACAAAATGGAATCTTACTGCTATTTTTATTTGCATTTTTCTAATGGCCAGAGATCTTGCAGTTTTTCATATATTTGTTGATCATTTGTACAGAGGAAGACTTGATGAAGTGTCTCTTCATTTCACAGTAACCTAATAACTTGAGGGAATGTGATCATTATATTCAATAAACATGGGCTCATAGGAATAATATAAACAAGAATGAAAATGGAGAGAAGGGAGCTGGTGGTAGAGGGGAGAGGAGGGTATTAAAAAAAGAAATGAGCTGAATTATGTTCATGTACCCACTCCCCAAGATGACTATAAATTGCATATACTGAAAACATGAACTAATAAAAATAAAACTCTTAAAAATATATAGAATGATAATATAATCACAGTATTCTTTATTAAATATTTCCACTTACTCTAAATACCTTCCTGGTGAGTTAAATTACCAGAGAACTTCTTACCAGACCGTTGAAATGTAGTTAAACGGGGATGCACTTTCCTCATTAAATATCAGAGTGTGAGAAGTTTCCTTAGAAGCTGATTGATGCTATCAAGCTTGTAGAGTAAATCTGTTTCTGATAAGATCAAACTCATATATTCTGCTAAAAATTTTTGACCTTCTTTTGATATTATAGGAGATTCTAATTGCATTACCTAAAAATAATCCTTTAAAACATTATTTTCTTTGTGGATCTAAAGATTAGCAAAGTTTGAAAATCAGACCTACATCTTTTGTTAAAAAAGAAAAATGTCTTTAGTCCATGAGACAAAATGTTTGAATTTATAGCACATACAAAAAATTATATATTACATATAAAATACTTTTGAACAAAGTTTCAAATATTAAAAAAAATTAGGAGCATTTAATACCTGTAAAAATATGTTAAATATATGAACATTTAAAAATTGATATCTTAATTGTGACTAAATAATTCACTTTCATAAATCCTTTTTTACTTTATATGAATAAAAATATAACCCTAAAAGCAGTTCTCATGAATTTTCTTTTACTATATAGTACCATTTTCATTTTGCCTTTGAAAGATATTCAGCTTGATATGCACAAACGATGTATTCAGGGATGTACATAAGTATGTCAAGGTTTTAATATAGAAGGTCTTATGACCAGACTTTGGAGGAACATTTTGTAACATTTCTACACTTAAAGTTTGGTGTAGGTTGGAAGATAACAGTTTTGGAAAGATTAAAACTTGTATATTCAGGAGAAAATATAGAGACTTTATTTAAATCAAAACAACCACAATACACAGTAAACTTAGGCAAGACACTGTATTTTGCCTGTGAGCATTTACTGATTCTTTTAAAATAGAAAAGTCTGCATTTATTTTACTTTCTCCACTCTTTATTGAGTGCTTTCATACACACTCAAAGTACTATCTTATTCATGATCATTCCAAAATATTTATGTCTAGTTTATAGTTACTTGAATGTCAGAAGCAAGTAATTAGCTATTAATGTTGTATCTGTACTTACAGATTTTATAAAAGTAAAAATATTTGTTTATTGAAAGACTGTTCTTGAGTTAAACACATATAGATGAAGATACACTGTGTTTTCATCATCCCCATAAATGATGTCACTTCCACCTCAATGTCCAAGGTGGGAATCTAGAAGCTCATGTTTCTCATGGCATCCTGAAGGCTCATCCTGAAATTGTGTAGAGTAATGTTGTAAACAAATTCAAGTTCACATAGCCTGGCCACTTCCATTAGCATATCCCTTAGAAACCACTGTGCTTCTTTGGCTAAGCAGCTTCCTAACTTGCTCTTTGAGTTTGAGTTTGATTTATCTTCCCTTTAATGCCTCCTCAACACTGAGCCAGAATTATCCCCTTAAACATAAATCTGGCACGGCATGCCCTACTGGAAATCCTCAAGTATCTACTGATTGTGCTGGGAATAAATTCTAAATCTCTCATTTGGCTGAGAAAGACTTGTAGTCTGTTATCATTGACTCTGAAACTTGAAAATAGGGAAAAAAAAATTCTACTTATTTCTGTTCCATATCACTGCCTTTGTTTGTTTGGTCTTGTATTTTTTGAGTTTTGGAAATGCAGAACAGAATTTAGCTTGGGAGTTCCGTATACTCTTTGCATTTTAATTTAGGCCCCTATGTCATCCTTTGGTTTTTAGCTTCAATTAAACCTTCCAAAATGGCTTATCCAAATCACTCTTCCAAAAGCTAAGTCTTACATTTTTCTAAAATTCACTTCTGAAATTTCTCATATTTCACTTATACCCAATTATAATTATTTTGTGTGTCTCTTTACCAGTTCATTTTTGTGTTTTTCATTTTTCAATGTAAAATTAATGTGTATTATTGTTTTACTATGCCTCTCCAATGTAACATGGTCTCTAGCAACTAATAGGATGATTAGTATTTATTGATGAAATAATTAAGTGTCATTTTAGATGCACAATTTAATGACCTGATAATCACATTAAAGGTATTAATGGAAAAGTTTAACCCTTGGTTCTAGTAGTGGAAGTCATATTTCATATCATTGTAATAATATATTTATATCATTATTGTACACATAGTATACAAAAGACCTTAACATAAGTTACATTAATACAGATTTCACACATATGTCAACATATGAAAATTCACAGGGCTTGAATTTGCCTTCTCTTCTGCAGATAGCATGTGAGGAGCCAGTGGAGTGGTGCACTGGGGGCTGAGCAAGTTCCAGGAGAGGCCGTTGCAGTCTGTGATTGGCTCCTCTGAGGTCGTCTCTGCTCGGGGAAAGTGACCCAGGCAGACACGAGACATTGCTGGGCCAGCCAAGGGCTGCTGGCTGAGGACTCTGGCTGCAGGTCCCACATCCAGAGACCAAGATCAGTCCCACACCCACCACTAATCCTGCTTGGCCAAGTTGCCTAGGAGAGATCTGGGCTCTGACTTGGAAACTACAACAACACTGTGGGCACTGGAAAGATTTCTTCTTTTACTGCTTGTTTGTTTCATTTTTCTTTTACTATCAGGTACTTTTTTGAGAGGTGTTTACATTTTGACTTTTATTATTTGTTTTGTTTTGCTCCGCCTGTATCTCTCTTTTCCCAATTATCTTTCTTGACCTGCTGATATTTTCATTTGAATGAACATTATCTCTAGTCTTTGTGATTCACTTTGATGTTATTTTGCTCTCTCCTTCACTCTTTCTTTTTTGCCCTCTTCAGTTTTCCAAACCTTAAGTGCTCATCTTTTGTCCTTCAGCCTTCCCTATACTATAATTGTACACAGTTACTGCTCTCGATTGTCCTTTGTTGCTCTTAACACCACCCCCCCCCAGGTAAAATTGCCTTACCAATGGGCAGCTCACTGCATACAAGTCCATGGTTTATGTTGGGTGTTGCTATGTAACTATAGCTCTTGCTTCTATGATTAAAATACCAAAATAGCAGTTTGCCTGATTTCTAGCCTATGTTTGATGATATTGTTATTGCTAACTGCACTTCTTTAGCCAGGTTGCCCAACCTGTTTTAATGAGCTGTTCCCGCTTGTGTGACAACGCTGTGATTTTCCAGGGCCATACCTGTCATCATAGTCCAGTACCAAAAGAGTGGGTGCTGGGCCAAATAGATAGTAATTTCTCATCACTAATAAATTGAAAAGGTAGGATCATTGGACAAACAAAAAGATCAAAAGCCAGCAAAACCTAGAAAAACCTTCTTGAGGAATAGATATTTTCTACTAAAGCCTCAATACTAATGATCAAACTACCTACCAGAAGAAACTTAACAAGCATCAACACCAAAAAGAATTTAAAATTAAAAAAATTGAAAATGACAAGACCCAAAAGCAAACTGCAACCCCAGACATATAGCCCACCCAGGATAAATGAGCAAGTCAGAAGCCAATCAAATGAATTCTCTGATGATGACAGCAGAAGTGAATAAACAGATGAATGAAGCTATAGAAAACATCAGATAAGAAATCACCTCTCAGATAGAAAAGGAGGTGATAGTCATATGAAGAACCTACTTGGAAAATCTAGAGTATGCACTGAGAGAGAGAGAGAGAGAGAGAGAGAGAGAGAGTGTGAGAGAGAGAGAGAGAGATAGAACCTTAGGAGAATGGTAGAAACTATCAATCCTCAACACAGGAAAGAAATGTATGCTTTAAGACAGATTCAAAAAAAATCTTCCTAACTTGGAAAATCTAGAGTATGCACTGAAGCAGAGGGGGAGGGGAAGAGAGAGACAGAGAGACAGAGAGACAGAGACTGAGAGAGAGAGAGAGAGAGAGAGAGAGAGCCTTAGGAGAATGGTAGAAACCATCAATCCCCAACACAGGAAAGAAATGTAGCCCTTAAGACAGATTCAAAGGAACCTTCCTGAAAATTAAGTTATATAATACACAGGGACAAATTCTGTAAAACACATATGATCATCTTATATATGTAAATTAGACCAATAAACTTAAAATTAATGATAAAATTAGCTATGCTGAGACACAGGGGGGTTCTCTGCTGATGAGGCAGCATCTCATTAGCACTAATTATAAGTTATCTGCTCTGTCACTCACCCCCTGTGTCCTCTTCTCTCCTTGTCAAGCGCCCCTGTGGATCAGCCCGGAGGTGTGGAGCCACGTGGTTTAGCAAACAGCCTGAACCAACACAAGCCTCATTATTGTTATGGAATCTGCTGCCTGCTGAGGCTTAACCAATTAATCTCTTCCCCTAATAATCAAGAGATCAGTGTGGTTTTTGTTTTTGTTTCCCTACATGATTTGTGCCTGCATTTGTCTTTTCCTTACACCCTGCCATTACTCCCATTTATCAAGAGATGATTGTGTCTGACTAATGTCCTACTCATTTATACAGATTTCCCAGTCTTATCCCTTCAAATTTGTTTGATATACTTTTATAGCAGTGAGATTTCACAGTGCTGGACACAGGTGTTAGCTTTGGCATACTTCCTGGTGAATTAGTCTTAACTAGATTCACCTGCACACCCAAGCCTGAATGCAAGTGCTTCAGGGCTGTTGGAAAACCACCACACATTTCTTAGAAAAATCAGGGAATCACAATCCAACACACTGTACAAGAGATCAATATACTTATCCTTTCTTGTGCCCAGAACAGCATTTCTTCAAGTTTCATCCTTTAACATTGTTTTTTCTCTTAAGGCGTTATTTATTCTGGGATATCAAAATAAGTAGCCAAAAATGTAGTTTCTTATGTATGCCAAAATTTATTATTAAAGGAAATGTTGGAAAGATGTAGATTTTATTTGTACTGTAGGTCTCATTCAAAGTTTAGTTTTATTATATACAACTAAAATAAATATTTTAAAAATCAAACATTTGAAGAATAGTAGCAATTCAAGAATTTTAATTTGAAAACTCTTTCAGATTGTTTTTATTTTTTAATTATCATAAAATTTGCAATGAATTTCAAAGAGCAAAGGGAAAATTTTTCTCCACATAGATTCACTTATAGCTATTTGGAATTCTATTAAAGTTAGTTCAACATAATAAACTGTAATAATAAATAATGTTAGTTCAATATAATAAATTCTAAGATTATTTTCTTCATAGTAGGAATGTTTTAGAGTTCTTACTCTGATCTAATTACTTTGTTATATATGTATATTTTGGAAGAGGACAAAAATTTTAGGACATAATATTACCTGGAAGTACTGCTTTTAGTATATGTGCTGCCAAAGCAAGCACTGGAAACACTGCTTTTAATCTTGTGCCAATAAGTTTCAGAATCCACAGTCATTCTATGGTAATAAAGTCTGCTTTTGCATGATGGAATTAATAGCTGTTAATATTTGAGTTTTGTCTGTCACATATTTATTATATAGTACTGTAACATCCATATTCTATAATGAGATAGTGATTCTTAATTATATGCTTCATTTAGCTATGTAATTGACTGGTAAAAGGAAATAGTTAATAAAAATAAGTTCCAGATAGAAGTGTATGAAAATTATAGCTACACTTAAAATCATAGTAAAATGTTAGCAATTTATGAAATCTCTGTATTGCCTCTTTTCACTACTATAATAGAAAAAGTAATCTGTTTAGATTTACAGGAAATTATATATATATATATATATATATATATGTGTGTGTGTGTGTGTGTGTGTGTGTGTGTGTGTTTGTATAAAATATAATGTATATGATATATAATACATTTTAATATATATATTAAAGATTCTTATTAGTATTCAAAAAGAGCTCAAGCATTGAAGTTACTAATCTACCACTTATTGTGTTGATAGTTAACTAAATTTGTGCTTGCAGCTGTTTTTGCTGCAAATTTGCTTTTAAAAATTTCTTAGAAATTCACTTTAAAGAAAAGTAAAGGGTACTTTGACAAACTGGAGTGGAGGAAAACAGGGCTTTGCTCTTGGACTCCACCCCACACTCACGTTGTCACCCCTGGCAGGTGCAGGAGCCTGAAGACATCTGTTATCAGATATGACGATTCTGAAGCTCTATGATCAACTTGATTGAATGTGGACTGTGAGTCGGTGACTGAATCATGCAGAGTACTCTCATCAGCGGATCAACGCCTTGGTGTTCACAAGTGAAGGTGCTAGTGTAAGTGGCTTACCAGAGGGGGCCTCAGAGAGGGTGCCTTCACCAGTAGAGTCCACCCCTCTGCTTCTCAGACTCGATGGAACGAGCAGCTTGGCTCCACCACAGCCCTCTGCCTTGCTGTTTCTGCCTTGGAGTCAGCTGACTATGGGGTGAAATGTCAGAAACCGTGAACTGGATTATGTTCTCCTACTTTAGATCACGTGTGTCAGGTACGTGGTCCTAGTAATAGAGAAGCTCACCATTACACTAGGGCTCTGCGTTTGTGCAAGTTAAAAATACTGGGGTATCTAATCTATTTTACTCTGTAAGGATCACATATGATATTGAAATAATTACTCTACTCAAACGTTAAATTGTGGTTTTTCTTACTTGATCCGTGACTGGAATTTTGCTAAAATAGCAGAACAGTGAAAATGCCTAGATTTGTAGATAAGCCGTATAGCCATTAAGTTTAAAAGTAAATAGATGTAGAATTCTGGCATAATCATTATACTGTGAAATTTGAGTTACCATTGGTTAAGTAAATTACCATCGTACATTTCAGTACAAAGATAAAAGAAACACTATAATACTGTAATATCTTATTAACTTACAAAATGTAAGCGAATGTTCTCTGAATTTCCACTTATTGTTAGAAAGATATTGGAATTTGAAGAAAATAACTTTTACAGTTATAATCCTGTGAAAAACTCTCCACAAACACACAGCTAAATCCAATTCCAATACATTAATAATGATACTAGCCAGTTAATATTTTTCCATAATTTGAAAAAATTAAATTGCACTATGTAATTTCAAGTTACATTTTAAATGATAAAATCTTTGAATTACCAAAAGTAAGCGTTTATTTACGTATTTAGAAAAAACGTGGTGTGGAAACAACTTATTTTCGATTTTGGACTCTTAAATCATTAAGACAATCTTATAATACTAAAACTTAAATAGCTAACTTTTGTCCATTGTAAATATTTCCTAAACTGACCATTAATAATCAATGGATGGTATCCATTGAACTTGGAATAGTTAAGCATGACCTTGCCATTGCAGTGGTATTCATTTCACACTAGTAATACAGACTGTACTCCACTGAAATCTGTGCATTTTCTAATGAGGATTGATACAGCATGAGCATGCCTGCTAGCATCAGCCATTTGCTTGAATTCATATATCTCTCTATATATAAAATATAATATTATAATTATATAATGTTTATAACATATATTAATATTATAATTCATAATATATATAAATATAAACACATTATATGCTGTATTATAAATATCATATTATATTATACATTTAATATTACAAATATACATATAAATTATATAGATATATAATATATAAATATATAATATATAATATATAATACAATATATTATATGTTATATGTTTGTATATCATACATATGTTTATATGTCATATTTATTTATAATATATATGTGTTCATATATAATATATAAATTTATAAAATATTTTATAAAATATATATAATCAGTTTTTCTGTTCACACTGACATAACTGTAATGCTTGTATAATAAATCAGTAGCATTTTAGTCTTTACAATATACAATTATCCTATGAATTTGATAATATTTGCAATTATCAATTTGCTTCTTTTCTATGATGACCAGTTTCTCTTACAGCCAGTTAATGCTTCTAGCTTTTATTCCATTATACTTACTATGTCCACGATAGATATCTATTTTTGAAAATTTACAATATTCTATCCACTATATCTCCAAAACAATGTTATTTCCTGCTGAGAAGGTAGCAAATGGATTGGACTATTGACTAAAATCTCGTCTACCTGCAATCACTTTATTTATCTTGACCTAGTAACTCCTGCAAAGATTATCTTTAATATTCCACTTTATTATCAGAAAGAGTTGTTTGATTTTGGAATGCCATCATTCTTGCCCATGATAACATTAATTGCATATGTATTAGTCTACTCACCACATGGGTAATTTGGGTAATGGCTGAGTATAAACTTATTGGGAATGTGTGGTAACTTGATGACAGCTACCGCACAGTTTGACTCAGCAATCACTTGGATATATTTTGCAATTATTTTCAATCACAGATATTCAACAGTTCTTATAAATGCAGGCGGAAAACCTGGGACAGCGTTCTCTAATTTAATAATCATGTGCTTGAGATGTTCAATCTAGGAAGGAACACTGCTGAGTTGGAACTGGCTGTGAATGAATACAGATTCCCTTTCAGAGCACGCATGGCTCTCTTCTGTGCGGTCTTTCCTTCTTCCAGTTCTCACCGAACATTCACGAGGTTCCCTTATCCAACAGGAGGAGCAGAAAGCTAGTCTCAGATTAAGATGGAAAACCAAAAACCTCACACACAACCTACTGTGATTTCTTATCACCTATAAATGTCAGTGACATTTTTATCCTTCTGCATAGACACAGTCAAATGTTTCTTAAGACAGCTGTAATTTACTTTCATATTTATTTACTTGCATCATTTCATAATGCATGGTTTGGAAACAAAATATATTATTTTAGACCAGATGGCAGGTTTTTATTGGCTCACAGAATTATATTTTTGAAGTGAGACACAATGGTGTACCACACTGGCTGGCCTTAACTTGATGTCCTATTACAGAAGAAGAAATTAAGGTTTCCAATAACTTCTGGTCATGGGATGACTAAAGAGATTAACACAGATTAAAGAAATATGCTCAGTAAATTGCTGATATAAACTGCTGCTAGAGTGTAAAGTGAAACTCTATCATAGGTGTCTTAACACATTTTGAAATACAGTTAATCTACAATACAATAGAAATGCTTCAGTCTTGCAGTTCACTGATTTTTGATAAATACAAGTGTGCTCATATGTATCTCTCATCAACTAAACAGTAAAGACATAGAGATTTTGAGTGTGTGTAAGCACTGCCTAGATCTCTGCTGGAGCCAGTTCTGAAATTCTGGACTGCTTTTTTTCCCTAACTAATGTTATTTTTTCTAGAGTTTTGGTACATGAAATCACAGTCATCTTAGGGGAAAAGACAGATTTCTTTACTCAGCATAATGTTCTTGCATTTGATCCATGCTGGTAAGTTAATGCCAATATTTATTAAAAATATTTGTTGCACTAGGTATATACACAAAAGAATTAAAAGACTCATATCACAGTGACATATGTGCACCTATTTTTATAGCAGCTCATTTTGTATTGCTAAATCTTGGAAACAACCCAAGTGTCCATCCACTGGAGACTGGATAAAAAAGCTGTGGTTCCTCTAAAGAATGGAGTATTACTCTGCCATAAAAAAATGATAAGTTTGAATCATTTATACTTAAATGGACATACCTTGAGGATATCCTCCTAGGTGAAATAAGTAGGTCACAGATAGGTAAATATTGCATCTTTTCTCTGGTATGAGAAAATAAAGATGTAAATGAGTTCTAGAATTGTATGATATATATTGTGAAATAGAAAATACTCAAAGTGAAATAGGGTGAAGGGGAAAAATAATGAGATTGTAACAAAAAAGAAAGGAAACAAAGTTTATATATATAGAGGGTGGGGGTAGTAGGGTGGATAGGGCTATGCGAAAAAATGAGAATTAAGTTGTTTCATATACTGGTACAAATTCTCATTGTGGAGTGCAGTCATGATATGTATATGTAATGTACCAATAAAGATTTCAATTAAAATATATTTGTTGTATTCTGTTTCTATAATCAAATGAAAGCCATAGATATATTTCTAACTTCATGGAGAAAGAACAACAATTTAGAGAAAGTTTAATAGGCATAAAAAGTTGACAATGTAAAGGCATATGCAACATAAAAAGTAATTTAGGTAACTATGTCAGAAATGTTGTATCAATTCTTTAAGCATTGCGAAGTATCTATTCCTAGCAGTATTACTCACCCCTCATTTAGAATTTTATATTAATTACAGCTACTTCATCTTGAATTAGAAAAAATTACTATCATGTATATTTTTATCATTTTAATTTAATCCATGTGTGTCTTGCATGTAGAGAATGTTCCTTGTGTGCAGATATAATTGAGCATTATTTTTTATCTGAGTTTTAATTCGGTTACTGAGACCACTGACAATTGATAATGACTGTTTGCTTGTGGTCCTATCTGTTTCTCTTCCACTATTTCCTTTGTTTTTTAAGCTTAATTTTGTGTTAAGCTTTAGCAACTTTAGCCTGGCCTGCACTCTACAAGCCTGGGGCAGAATGATAGCAAGTTTGAGTTCAATTCAAGCAACTGGGTGTTTTAGCAAAACTTTGAAACTTTGAAATTTAAAATTTTAAAAAATGGACTGGGGATTTTACTATGTGAAAGCCCTGGCTGTAATTCCCTGCCCTATGCCAATCATAGTTGTAATTATCACAATACTAATTAGTTCAATTTGTTCTTATAAACTCTGGAAACTTTTACATATGTTTACTGGCTGATCGTGGTTTTATGATGTACCTGCCACATAATCTCAGTAACATAGTTCAGAATTAGTGAGCTTGTAGAGTCTCTGGAATTACAATTGCCATCAAATTTGGATAATCATAAAGTGATTAGTCCATGCATATTTTTGTCTCCTCTGTCATCTCTCTTCCTACAAGAGTCCAAGTTTTCATATTTCAGTCCTATTGCAGTTTTCAGTGCCACTTTTCATTTTAATATCTTCTGTCTGTGTTTCAGGTAATGGGTGTGCAGTGTTCTTAATCTAAAATTTCCTGTTTTAGATTTTATAAAGAAAATACTATCATATCCTTAATGATTTCATTGGATAGTGTACTATCTGTTTCAATTTTTCTTTTTTAGACAAGGTCTCATTTTGTAGTTCAGGCTATTCCTGAACTCAGCCTCCAACTCAGAATTAAGCAATCCTCCTGCCTCTGCCTCTCGAGTGCTGATCAGATCAGGGCCCTTTTGCTTGCAAGACAAACACTAGAACCATTGAGCTAAACCTCGGCCCCATTTCAATTCTTGATCACCTCTCTCTCTCTCTCTCTCTCTCTCTCTCTCTCTCTCTCTCTCTCTCTCTCTCTCTCTCTCTTTCTCCCACCCTCTCTCTTTCTTCATTTTTGATCTACCAGGGATCAACCTCAGGACCTTCTGCTTACCAGGCAGGTCCAGTGCCACTGAGTTAAATCTCTGACCCAATAGATCTACCTCCTAATTTATAATTATACCTTACTTATTCTTCCAGTGTCTGATAATATTTAATTCCCATTGCAAATTTTACTCCCCTTGATGGTGTATTTCTTGAAATATTCTTAGGCTTCTTCTGAAACACAGTTCATTAACTTGGAGTGATTCAAATCCTTCCAGGTCTTATATTAAGATTCCCTTGACAGAATGAAAGCTACATTCATTTGTCACCAAATTCTTTCCCACTCCTGAGACATGGCCTTTGTGTCCTGTACCCTGAACATTTTGGCTTGGGAAAAAGGGGCACCAAAGGCAGTGGCCTTTCTTCTGAGCCTTTGGCAGATGATCCATGGGTCCAGCCATGTTTTGTTTGGTTTGTTTGGTGTCAGAGGTTGAACCTGGGACCTTGTGCTTCTGAAGTAGGCACTGGAACCACTGAGATAAATACCAGGCCTTTTATTCTGAGCCTTTGGGATGGTACCTTCTAACACCAGGTAGCCCCAGGTGGGGTCTACACATCAGTTCTCAGCAGGATAACTGAGGGAGTTCATTTGTTTGGTGATTTTTCCCAGGTGCTTCCTGTCCCCGGTGCTGTGCTGTCTTTGTCAACACCCTGTTACCTGTGTTTCTCTGAACACTGAGCGCAGCCCTCTGAGCGCTGCTGAGAGCCACTTCTGGTGCTGCATCCGGGACACTGTCTCCAAGCAAAATCCTGGGCCATCTCCAGCAACATTTTGCTTGTTTCTGTCTTTTAGAATCTTTTATCTTTGTCTTGTTTTATCCAATATTTTAAAATTTTCTTTTCATATATTTGGATTCTCTCACCATTATTGCTGCTTTAGACAAAATGGATATTTTAGTCCATGTTACTTTCCATTTCTTGATAAACATTGTAAAATCATACTATTTCATGATGACTTAGCTGCAGGTCCTATTGCCCCTCTTCTGCAGAAAATATGCCTCTGGTTCCTCCAGCTGCTTTCAGATTGTGCTTGCCTTTTTATATTAATTATTTCATTGTATATTGAAATGTCTTCATTTTTATTTACACACTTTAAACACATCATTCTTGACTTTGTAATTTAGTGTTTTTGTGATTTTTGAGAACTTCGAGGGTTCATATCTAAATATTGTTTCTTTTTCATCCTGGCTTGTATTTTCCATACTTGAGTTGTTAATGTTCTTACCCCATGAACTGTGTTTCCAGTATCTGTCTCACTTTTCACTATTGTTTAGAATTTTGTTTCTGTGCTTTTTAAGGTGTACCTATTTCTTCCTGATTTTTCAAATGTTTAAATCAAATTTTCTTTTGTACTCACTCAGTGGTACTCCCCCAACATTTAAAATGAAAAAAATCATCTTTAAATATTTTAAATCTAGAATTTCCATTAAATGTTGTTGCCATTTCTATAATGCTGTGGAAACGATCTGGCCTTTTATTTTCTCTGATATGGTAAATACAATTTCTCTCTGTGGCTCCACATCTGAGAAGTCCTTCTAACTACTCTTTGTAACAATTATGCTATATTGTAGCATAGCAAGCTTGCTTATTATGTACAATGTGTTGATAAGCTGTAATTTTGAAATAAGTTTCTAAGATACTGGGTATATTCTTCTATAATGTATTTTTATAATACACATAAGTTAGTAGTTGTTACAATGAGATATCTTTAGGCACAGAGCTTGCACACATCAGTCTTAATGAATAATTACTTGTGAACAGACAAAGGTATGCCTTTTTCACTCTCCAATCTTTTATGCTTGCATACAATTTTTAGTCCTCCTGAATGATATTTCACTGAACAGCTGTGTTCTATCCATGTTGGGGTCTATTGCCCCCTTCAGGTGAAACGACATTTCCCCTTCCTCTACCCAGCATGACCACGTGATACCCCACACATCAAAGGTCTCTCAAGCAGTAATGCCTACTCTCCCCCCTACTGCTTGTGTAAGTATCAATTTCTTACCTTCTCCCAGGCTTTTTAGTATAATTACTTGACTGACACTTTCACTTTCTACTGTCGGTCAACTCTTGGACTTTTGTAATGTAAGATTCTTGAAAATAAAATTAGGTCAAAGTTGCATTTGAAGTAGAAAATCAAACCTCACAATATCTGTGTCCCAGTGTGTGATACATTAGCTGAAATGGAGCAGGTTGCCCAATAAAGATCGCTAAATCGTGGTTCAGAGCCTGAACTGGCCTATTCTCTAAGCCATTTCATGCCTTGTAGCCTCCATTGGAGATAAACTTATGTGATCTCTGACCAAATCTAACTGGAACACTTTTGTATTTGAGAACTGTGAGTCCCTTCGCATTAATTTCAGCATACTTGCTCTCTTCTGCCAAATTGAAACCATATGCTGTCAAAAGCTTTGCTTGAGGGGTATAATTGGATCCAGAAAAATTAATTGTTTCAGTACATTGAGGCTAATTCACAGTAGTTTTTCTTATTTTAGTCCCTGTTTCAAAGCACTGGAACGATCCAGCAAAATAAGTAACTTGTCTGTTATCATACAATGTAAATAGAAAAAAATATTTTATAGGAATGATACTAATGCTTTAAATTGAGGCCAAATTAAGTCAAATATTCACTATAGTAGAAGTTTTCAAACCCTTAAGTAGTTAGGGAGATAATCAGACAAACGAAATATACGAACATGAAATAAACCACTTGGGTCAGGATCTGACCCACATACTAGAAGCGTGAGACAGGCCGAGACAAACGTCCTGGATGGGTGATACAAGACATAGAGTGACACACTTTTGGAGGTGCTGTCATGAATTCCCAGCACAGGAGAGCACACCAATCAGGTCACGATCAACAATACACCTCGGCATTGCTGGCCAATCCAGTCATTCGGGGAAACAAAAGACATCAGAGAGCAGTGCCTGCCCCCGACTTGATGAGAGATCTGACCAAAAATTGGAAAGTTATAATATGTACAGAAGCTGGATAGTCAACTTTTAAAAACACACTCTTGATTTTGTTATTCTATAATCCCCCCAAAACATGAGTGTACAATATATGCACATATGTATCTACATACACACATGCACACAGACATACATTCATTACCTAGTACTCTTGGAGTGTTAAAAAAGAAAATAACAAAGAAAGTCCAAAGATTCTTGCACTATCAACAGTGCTGTAGACAGCTTGGACATGGCCCTCATCTTCAGCCTCATCTTTACATGTTCTTGAATTTGCTGTTTCCAGCTACAATGATTTGACATTAAATTCTGAATTTCCTTGTACTTTCTCCCTTTACCTTGTAAATTGTACTTCATAACTCACTTAAGCTTCCTTGTGCATTTCCCTGAAGTCAGTCATGTTCACCTAGTAGTAGAGTGTGAATTATCCAAATTGCTTTCATTACAGCCAAATTACAGCTATGTCATTAACACCTATCTAGATGCTGAGCTCCCATTCCAACTTGGGAGATATTCCATCTCGCTGCTTATCATGCTATTTTCAGAATCCTGTAAATACAGAGTGTATATGAATCCATTAGGACAAGAGCATCCAATAATCCGGTGAACAGGGTAGACTTAGGAGTGAAACTCTTGGATGTGGAGTTAGAATGATATTCTTGGTACATTTTCATGTCACAGAAAAACTAACAGAAAGACATCTGCAGTTCCAAAGAGATCCAGTGGCACACCCCTTTGACCCCAGAAGTTGGAGAGGCTGAGGCAGGACTGCAAATTTGAGTCCCATTGTGGAAATTGAAGAACATGATGAGACTCTATCGCAAACTAAAATATTTTTGTAAAGGACAGGAGGTGTTACTCATTGCAAAGGCTCTGAGTTCAATCTCCAGAGCCCAGAAATGGACAATACACTCCAGCTGTTTCGAACTCTCCAAATTCTCAAAAAATGTATGCACTGAGACAAAGCTCAAACTGTAAATTGCAGCAAATCTCCACCTCCTTCTCTCCTCCCTCACCACTGGACCCCTTTCTTCTCTGAGAAAGCTCTGTCTCCTTACTTCCTTCTATCTCCCTTCCATTTTGCTCTTTTTGTACACTTTGAATTTCTCGTATAAGAGAAATCATGTGATACTTAAATGTGTATATCTGGTTCATTTCATTTAACATTATGGTCGGCAAACATACTTCTTTAGAAATGTCTCAAGTTTATTTTTCCTCATGGCACAACAGTACTCTGTTGTGTGTAAATACCACTTTTTTTAAAAAAAACCATGCATCTATCTTTGAACAGAGGTGAAATCTGAGGACAATCTGTAGTTACCAATTTGATAAGACCATTAATTTTGTTTGATCTATATTTTTGCTTGATTTTTGCATGACTTGGACCACTATACAATAAAAAGTTATGGCAATGGTGGCTCATCTCTTTCTTCTTAAAACTACATGGTTTAAGTGAATGCACAAATATTGTTTGACATATTTAAAGCTGCCACACAATCTTAAATATGTAGAACTTTGGTATTTGATTAAGCAGAAATAGTAATTTAGGTTTTTCATTGATTTGATTTCATTCGGTTATAAACTTAAAAAATATAGCTGGTGCAGAACACACCATAATTGTTTATTTTAGCTTCAAATAGTTCCTTATTTTCTTCATAATCACTTTTTGTATGTTTTGTTGGTTTTATACTGTGCCAAGGTTTGTAATTATGTATTGCTTTATTGTGAGCTGTGAATATAGAAATCTTGAATCCTGGCTTATCTTGACTTGAGTGGTTTCAAAAGTGAATATTTCCATGAAACTGTCAAACTTTAGTCAGATAGAGAGCCACACCACAGGAAAGAAGAGCATAAGGAGATGGGGCTGGGGAGTTAGCTCAGTGGTTCTGGTGCCTGTCTTGCAAGCGCAGGGACCCAGATTCGATCCCCGGTAACTACATATAATACTGGGCATGAAGACTCACCCCAGCAGCAACCAGTACCATACACCACAGTGCCGGGTGTGGTGGCTCACACCTGTAATCCCAGCCCTCGGGAGGCAGAGACAGGAGGATTGCTGTGATGTGTGTTTGAGGCTGAGCTCAGGGCCAGCCTGAACTACAAAGCGAGACCCTGTCTCAAAAAAAACTTAAAAAAAAAAGAAGAGCAAAAGAAGAAAGAAAATATTAAATTGTTTTCATCCTAGAATTTCCCCTTGGATTTCTCAGCAACTGGGCTCTTCAAAGCCACTGGTTTTGACATTCGTCACCAAAAATTTTAACTGCCTTTTTAGAAAAACAAAGCAAGTAAAAAAAGGATGTTGTAAATATCACTAGGTCACTAATTTTATATTTGCTTACTTTACAGTAATCTATTTTATGAAAAGAGAAATACTTCAATTTATCCATTGTGTTCTTGGTAATTTTTTGAAAAAAAATTATTTTGCTATTACATATTGCACTGGTTTGAGATTCTTGCAGTGAATATTTTTAAACTTTTATTTTAGGTTTATGTCCAGTATTAGAATTACTGGGGTATGGTGTATAATTTCATGTAGGTTTCCAAAACTTTGGTCCTAATTCACTTTACCATTAAGAGTGTGTAAATATTCTAGTTCTCTTTTACTTCAAATTTTTTTAACAAACCTTTAAAATCATGCTAGTATACATACAGATATATTTTGTTTTAAAATTACAAACTATGTTTCACTGATAATTAATGCTGTTGAGGCTATGTGCATGTATCTAAAAAATTTAATAGTTGAACCACATATTTCTATATTTAAAAGTTTTACTAGTAGTATTTATGCTATTCTGCAACTTAGTTTGGTTTTATTGAGGTGCATCTCCATTGTTTTAAGTATTAAAGACATTATTAGGTGATATATTCATGAACAGGAACCGAGAAAATGTTTTATTTATGGACAATAATTTAAACATGTAATGGATAACCAGAACTACAGTTCATCCACTGTTATATATAACCATGCATTCTTCTTGAAAGATATAATGTGATTATGATTTGACTCTCTGTGTAATATTATAGCTCCTTTTAGTATATTATTGTGCACAGAATATTTTCTTCTAAATCTACTTTTAGTGGCTTACTGGTTTTGTTATTTTGACATTTGATGAATTAGTCAATTTAATATGGCTTGACATACTTAGCTCTGCAAAATGAGGTTTCATTAGACTATAAAATATCCAATCCATATTTTAATTTTGAATCTCCTAGAGTTAAAGATTTTATCTTTTTTGTGTATGTGTATAAAGTTGTGCTTTTTTTCTGTTGTATATGTGACAACATATTCTTTCACATTTCCAACAGAATGAGATCTGCCATTTACATGATTTTAGATCTTATATAAAAAATAGAAACTTGCTAGCAAGTCACTTCTCTTTCATTATATTATTGATTGTTATTAATCAGTTACTAGGTATAAAGTTAAGGAGTTTGAGAAATGTTCATCACAGAAACTCTTTTACTCTGAGGTAAATTTGGAAGATAGTGTTAATTTTTTTAAAAAAACTAAAAATATTGATGATTGGCTTAAATAATTTTAATCTGAAACAAGTTTTATTCACAGTGTAAAATTAAAAGCCAATTAATAGTTATATTTATATGTATTCATATGCAGCTACATGTCACTTATCAGTAAAATATAATTTGGAAACTGTATCATTAGATAACTATGTTCTTATGTAAATGCCGCATAATGAACTTCTATGAATCTTGACAGCTCCGATCAACTGCTGCACAAGGCCTTCAGAGATGAGAATCATAAGCTTTGTGACTTTGTCATGACTGTAACAAGATAACTTTTTTTTCCAGCAAAACTCTTGCATAAGTAAGAATATACTTTAGTATAATGCCAGAAATATAGTACAACAAATACAAACTAGTAGCATAATCATTTATTTTCGAGTACTTTTTGTACACAACAGTTTTGCAACACTTCACATGGCTGGCAGTGTGGCAGGTTTATTTACCCCAGCATTGCCACATACATGTAAGCAAATGGAAGCATGAAATAGAGGACAATACATGTTCTCTGGCCTTTCCTCCTATGATACTCAGGGCCCGCTGTCTACTTCCTGGATGCGATGAGATTAGTAGCCTTACTCACTATACCTTTGTGCCTTAGCAACAGCTCCCTGAAACTTCTCTGAAACTCTGGCCTAGAATGAACATCTTTGAGTTTTGGGGGATTCCTCCTCCCAAGAATGCAAGGGTGACCAAAACAAATAATGTAGTTATGGATGACTGGAGAGAGAGAGGGAGGGAGAGAGAGAGAGGGAGGGAGAGAGAGAGCGATTTAACATATATATTTGGACAGAAGAAGGATGAGTTTGATAACTTTCTTCCAAATGAAGAATAAAGAGAGGAGGACCTGTTTTGAGTTTCTTTCACATGTGTTACATATTCAGCCTATTCAGTGACTTGAGTTTTTAAAGGTTTTTGTCTTATCTTTGATTATTATGTTCACTGTAATTTATAGAAAGCTGTAGTTTTTGGTGGGGCACAGGATCTACCTCTGTAGCCCATGTTGACCTTAAACTCATGGTAAACCTCTTACCTCAGCCTTTTGGTACTGAGATTGTAGGTATGCACCACTACGCCTCACTACCTGAAGCTGCCTTTAAAAGTAAGCCAACAAAAGCTCAATGCACAGGTGCACCTTTTCAGGGCAGAACAATAGCTCTGACATTTGAATGAAGTGTATTTACAGGGCTTCAAGTTATCATGGAAGGAATGAGATGTAATCATGTTTTCTGTTCTACGAAGGGCACGTTTTTAAATGATTACTGGGAGTTCCTGTGATTCAGATCATATGTGAGAATTTCACACAGATGTTGTCATTTCAACCTCAGCGGAATCCTCTGATACAGTTTTCAATTGCATGTAACAGGTGAGAGAAATAAAGCCAGAGATATGAAGTAACTTCTAGGCCTTCACAGTGAGCTCTAGAACTTGGGTTTGATTTCACACTGACCGTGCAGTCAACACACTAAATCAGTGTGGTATTTTCTGTGGCCCCTGTACTCATGACAAGGGAGCAGTGATCATCTGACCACTTACACATGAGTGAGAACACCCACTACATATGCAGGGTGGATGCTGATGATCTGAGATACTGCTCTGTAGAAGACTATACTACCTTCTTTCTAGATAATATTGGCCAGAAGATAGGTCTTTGTTTAATAGCATTTTTGGAATTATTTATCATTATTACTATATATATTTTTTGTTAGGAAAAGTTCCATTTTAGTAACAATAAAATGTGACTAAAATAAATATATCTACAGTTTAATGGCTAAATAAAATTATGAGTATTGTGCTCATTTCAGCAGCACATATACTAAAATGAAATTATAAGTATTAAGTTTCAGAGAAAGTTTGTTGGTTTATTTAAATAGAGTATTAATCAGCCAAAAAGAATGATAAGTTAGTCACTTATATTCCATTGACATACTTTGAGGACGTACTCATGAGTGAAATAAATAGGACATAGATGTATAAATACTATATCATTTTTCTGGTATGAGAAACTGAAGGTTTAAATAAATGAAAACATGTATGCTAGATAATGTGAAATAGGAAGAAAATGTTCGAAAGGAAAGGATGGATAAGGGAAAACAAGGAAGGGAAAGAAAAAAATTTAATGGTTGAAAAAGGAAACAACTCTGATGTATGTAGGGGTGGTGGTTGTAAGGAGGGCAAGGGAACAGAAAAAAAATGAGAACCAAGACGCATCATGTACTGGTACAAATTCTCAATGTTGAATATGATCATAATGTATACATAAAATGTAGCAATAAAAACAATAAAAAGTAAATTAGCCTTACTGTTATTTAATATTTTATCAGTATTCACAACTAATATTAGCTTAATTAAAATTTTGTGGACAAATTGATACCAAGAAAGGTTAATATTAAAATATTACTACTGAACCCTGGATATAACAATATATTATTGTTAGATAATCTTACTATTATGAATATCATATAAATGACATACAAAAAAAGACAAAATTAAGACAAAGTTTAATGCTTTGAGAGAGAACAAAATTAACAAATGAGCTGTGGTAAGAAACCAGAAAACAATAAGTATTGTGAAAAGGAAGAAAAGAAATATCCCATAGACTATCTACTAGATTTTTCTGGAGAATATGAAAATTACTATCAGGGTTTGCTTTAGAGATGTTCAGACATACTAATGGGTGATTAAAGGATTGTCAGACTATCAACCTGCATCCGCAATAAAATGGAGTGGATGAAAATGTGTATTGAGAATCAGGTGGAAAAAACAAAGCACACGCATCATTCACATAGATATTCTTCCCACTATGTATTCCCAGTGTGCTTGGACATAATTGTCTGCATAGGATCAGCCCTCTACACAGAATTTTAATGCAGCACTAAAAGTACTTTGAAAGTCATTGCTTGAAAATAGAAAACTAAAAGTAACATTATAAAGCTATTTTTAGGCCTTTAAAGTTTATTTGCTTATTTATATCATTTCCAGAATTGTGCACTTGCATACTTTGATAGAAATATGATATGCTGTTAATGAATACTTATCAGAGATGAAAAGATATTTTATTTTATATTTTACTAAACAGACACAAAATTCAAGATATACTTAACTTCATTTGTTAAAATTCTTACTGATTTTAGTAATTTAATCTTTAAAACTAAAATAGTCAGCTTTAGCTTCAAATGGTGAACATAAATGCTGTACTGTGAAAGTTTAGAAAAACTTTCGGTGTATTTATTTGATACTGTTTCATGGAACAATATTAATCAATATTTCTAAGCTTACAACACTAAAATTTATTTCACACTACACAGTTATATAGATATTATTTATGAAAGACTAATAAATTATAGCTACTCTACTAAATAATGTTTCCTTTTTAAACTTGATTGTCTAATTGTTTACTTTTATGGTACCGATAAGAAAACAAAAGAGTCACATCACTAAGAACATAATGAAGAGATGTGAAGTGATGTTCTCACTCAGCTGAATGAGGTCAGAGGAATGCTTCTCCCTCGTTATGAACTCAAAAGCCGTAAAAATATGTGAAAGGTTTAAATAAAACAAAAATATTTAGTAAAGTTCTGTTAGGTCAAGTCATGTCCAACAATATTATAATGTCATAATAACTCATGAAAATTTAGTTTAGACATTAAAAAATCAGTTAATGAATTCACCATGCTGATAAATTACTAAAAAATTTGTAGAAACCTTTTAATAGAGATAGGAAAAACATGTGTTACAGTTTAACTTTCATAAGCATAGTTTTTAAAAATTCCTTAATCTAATCACAGGTATTATTTGTGTTAAGCCCCCTCACACACACATACTCTATGTTTAGATGAAAGTCTAGAGTACATCAGAATGTGACTGTATTTGCTGGCAGAGTTTTTACAGAGGAAAGTGAGTTAAAATGAGTACATTGTAGTAAGTTGTAATCTGACTTGTGTTTATTTAAGGAAAAAAAAAAAAAGGAGCACACAGATATACCCAGGTAATGTGATGCGGAGACTGCTGGGCATTCACAATGTGCAGGGGACCTATGACCAGCCCTTCACACACAGGGCCCAGTAGGAATCTACTAAGTTAGTGCCTTGATCTTTTTAGCCCCCAGAAAATGCTACAAAATAATTTTTGTGAGACTATATTTAACAGTTATTGCAAATCAAAGTATTCAAGAAAAGCTGGCATTATCACATTTTATAGTACAACTGAGAATACTTTGTTGCAATATCTAGAATAAGGCAAGAATATCTAATCTCCTATTTCTATTGAACATTAAATAGGGTACCTGCTAGTGTCATAAAGGGAAAGCAAGACATAAAAAGTAAGCAGAAAAAAGCAGAAGAAATATGGTATAGTTTATCATTAGCAGATAATGTAATAAATATATAGGCGATGTCAGGCACTATATAAAATGGTTACTAGAGCTAATGAATTACTTTAATAATCTCAAAAGATATAATACTGAAATGGAGATGCAATTAAATTTGCTTAACTAGCAAACATATTTGGAAATTGCATCATCTAAAAATATTAAAAATATGCTAAATTTGCCAAAATACAGGAAAGCATTGTTTACAGAATCTGTTAAACGTTGTTAAGGAAGGTTTATACAGGAGAAGTACATTAATGAATAAATAAATCAATAATGTTTTTAGTATTCAGAAATTGACAGGTTTCAATGAATGCCAGGTAAAATTCAGTTACATTTTTTAAAGTGTGGTGGCTGGCTTTCTAACATTCCACTGGTGAGTCATTTTTCTGGATATTTTTAATTTACCTAAACCAACACATTATGTTTGTTTAGATTTATAGAATATAAAGTTGTTATATATGTATAAAATATGGAATATGTTAATTAATAAGCAAGCTAATATGTTAATCATGTACATTATCACTCTTCTTGTCTAATGAAAATATTGTGCTCTTTGTCCCATATCTCACTTCCACTTTCTTTCTTTCTTTTTTTTAATCTTTATTGATACATTAAATATACACATCATGATTGCACTCCATAATGGGGATTTGTACCAGTATAAGACACAACTTAATTCTCATTTTTTCCCATAGCCCTCCCCACCCTACCACCCCCCCATATACATAAAATTTGTTTCCTTACTTTTTTGTTACAATCTCAACATTTTCCCCTTTCTTTCTACATGTGAAATTGTTTTAAAATACACCTACAGGTGATAAAAGACAATTTTTCTCATTCTCTCTCTGCCAGTTCACTTCATTTATTACAATGTTCTCCAGGTATATGTGTGCTGCTGTGAATGATGAGATTTCCTATGAAAGGCTGCAAAATACTCCATTGTGCTTATGCGCCTCATTTTCACTAACTACTCACTGGGTGACAGTCACTTAGGTAGAGTTCATGATTATGCTATTGTGAGAAACACTGCAGTTAACTTGGGGTGCAAATATTTCTTTGACACATTGATTTAATTTCTTTAGACAAATATATGGAAGGAATTCTCAGTCATATGGTAATACTATTTTAAGTTTTAAAGATATAGTCATTTAGTTTTTTTATCCAATTTAATAGCAAGAAAATAATTTCCTTTAAAAATAGACAAATAGGAAGTAAATAAATAAAACTTTAAAAACACAGAAATTCATGTAAATTAGTAAGCTATGACAGTAAATATATTTTTAAACAATTGTAAAGGCTTCTTACAATGGCAACTGTACATTTTATTTGTAATCTTGTTGAATGGTTAGCTAAATGTTAGCAATTAAAGCAAAGTATGAATAATAAAAAAGAAAAAGGTAAAAAAAATTAAAGTCTTAAATGAATATTTTTCAGAAGAAACCATATATATACTTGACCAATACATTTACATATATCAGTATATTTACATATATATTTACACACACACACACACACACACACACACACACACATATATATATATATATATATATATATAATAGCAAAATCACTAATTATAAAGGAAATTCAAACAAAATGCAAAATAAAATATCACCTCACATGGGTCAGGACTGCTAAAAGCATAGCAAGTATTGCAAGAATATGAAAGAACGTTAGCTATTGTTGGTAGAAATATAGACAATTTTCTTTGTATGGATATCGAAGATGTGTTCTAAAGCATGGATGGAAATATGAGGGAGGGAAAATATAGAGCACAAGGCTCACTGAAGAAGGGCAGTGGTACAGCGTAGCATGGAGGACAGACTTAGTGAGACAGGTCAGGAAAATTAGGCACAGACACAGGGAAAGAAGCTTTATCACTGTGATCAGAGGAGTTATTTGAGAATATAACCATTTTTCAAAAAATAGTACAAAGAAAACTGGAGTTCATATCACAAGAAAACATTCTGAATCTCAAAACATAAAACATTGACACAAGTATGTGTCATCTTCAAAACCTGCAGAGAGACTTAGGGAAAAGTAAATTGTGTGACACTGAACCACAAAAATTTAAGAGTTCCTAAAAGATGTGAGCTATAATTTAAAGTGGATATTCCTTGTGACTGTCAAATTTTAAATGTATAATTTATCATGTGTGCAATGCAAAAAAACTTTCTGAATAATAAGTGTCACCAAAAGAACATCAAAAATAGAAAATAGGTGGGTCGGGGAGTTAGCTCAGTGGTTCTGGCGCCTGTCTTGCAAGTGCAAGGGCCCGGGTTCAATTCCCCGGTAACCACATAACATACTGGGCATGGAGACCCACACCCAGCAGCAACCAGTACCACATACCACAGTGCCGGGGGTGGTGGCTCACGCCTGTAATCCCAGCACCCGGGAGGCAGAGGCAGGAGGATTGTGATGTGAGTTTGAGGCTGAGCTCAGGGCCAGCCTAAACCACAAAGTGAGACCCTGTCTCAAAAAACCTAAAAAAAAAAAAAAAAAAAAAAAAAAAAAAAAAAAAAAAAAAAAAAAAAAAAAAAAAAAAAAAAAAAAAAAAATAGAAAATAGGTAAGAAGGAAAAGTAAATTTGAAGGATCTGTATTTATTTTGCCATCTAAACACACAAAATTCCTTCTATCTAAACATCTCTGAACAGAAATCATTAAGAAACTGAAGAAATGGAAATTAAAGAGAAATAAATTATAATTTTAAAAGAAACAAGAAATTTTATATTAAATTTTGTGAAAAGACATGATAGGAAAAGGACAATAAATGATAATGACTTTTGCTCATTTGTACATTAACTTAAAATATGTTCTTCACTGTAATTTGTTTGTGTATCAAAAGACATTTAAAAAGTCACTTTCTTAGACCCATTAATTCTCTTTTTGGACTTTACCAAAGAAAAAATTAAGTACCAGATGGAAATTTATGAACATAGATGCACATAGTTATTGGTAATTTAAAATATCAATGAAAATCCCCAGTCAGTGAACCAACTCTGATCTCTAACTCTTTTTTCAACTGCACTTTCTTTCATGTCACAATTATCACCTGTCTACATATTGTTAAAACGAGTTGAATTTATAGACTTAATTTTTACTATGAATATTTACATATATTTTCTACTATGAGAATATAAACTGAATATGTGTAGAAACCTATTTTCATTACTGCTGTATCACATATGGCAATGATCCACCTTTTGCAAAGTGGGCATTCAATACATATTTGATGGATAAAATCGTGCATCCTGATCTGAGGGTTTCATCTCAGAGATGCAAAGATGGCTCATCAGACATAACTCAATACACGTAATACATCAGATAGACAGGAGCAAGATCAAAGACCACATGATCATACCAGTGGAAGCACAGAAGGCTTTTGACACAATCCAACACCTGTTCATGATTAAAAAACAAAAACCAAAAAACCCTGAAGCAAAGAGGTATAGAATGAGTACACCTGGATATGATTAAAGCTATTTATGACAACAGCCAAAATGAAATACATAACTAGAAATTAACCTAACCAAAGAAATGAAATCCCTCTACTTCCCAGTACTCTGAAGAAGGAGATTGAAAAGTATTTTAGAAAATATAAATATATCCCCTGCTTCTGGTTACACAAAAACAACATTGTCAATATACCTATTCTCCCAATACTACTATATAAAATCAATCTGTCCTAACAGCATACTTTACAAAATGAGAGAAAACAATTCTAAAATTCATATGGAATCAAAAAGAGACCTAGAATAGAAAAAAAAAAAAACAACTTTGAACAACAAGAATAAAACAGGAGGCCATGAAATACCTGACTTCAAACAATACTATAAGCACTCTAATATATAGAATATGCAAAGAACTAACTAAATAAATAAATAAATCACTTAAAGAACTAGCCAAAAAATGGTCAAGGAAAGTAAACAGAAAATTCAAAAAGGAAGACATACAAATGGGCAACAAATGTAGGAAAAAAAGAGATCAATATTCCTGGCCATTGAAAATATGCAAATTAAAACTGCTAAGATTACATCTTTCTCCAGAAAGAATGGAAGTCATGAAGATATCATAAACAATAATGATATGATTGTGGTGAACAAAGGATTTTTAAAAAAAATTTTATTGGGAATTCAAACTAGTACAATCATTATGGAATTCAGTGTGGTAATTTCTCCAAAATAATGAAATTATAAATTCCATATGACTTCATGATTCCTTTCCAGGTATTTTCTTCAGAAATCAGAAGACATTATACTACAGTAATGCATACATACCAATGTTTATAACAAAACAATTCGTAATAGCTAAATCCTGGAAAAGATTTGTATGTCCTTCAAGGGACAACTGGATGAAGAAAATGCAGTATCTATGTATCTCACAGAATACTTCATGGCAGTGAAGAATGATAAATTTGTAGGAAAATGGATGCACCTGGAAAATACAATATTAAATGAAATAAGCCAAATTCACAATCTTAAATAGTGCATGTTGTATCTCATTTGAGTGAAGCAAAGTACAAACCAAGAAAATAAAAATTAATAGGAGGAGACAAGGAGATGGATGTTTTGGGAGAGGAAAATGGCTCCGAACAAGGGTAATGTAAGAGGACACAGAAAAGAGGAAATAAGAATACAAATATGCCACGTGCAGGAATCGAGTAACCTCCATGAGTGGAGCCATCATATGCCACAGCATTAACTAATATTAATGATTTGAACAATAATGAAAGTCAAGCAGAGGACATAAAGAAGTAAGAGTAAAAAAGGGGAAAGAGAGGGCAATTTTTAAAAAGAAACAAACTATAGCATGTGCATGCACTCACTGCCCACAGTGACTTTATTGCAAACAAATCCAGTAAAAAAATTGAAAAAAACTAAAATTGAAAGAAGAAATCTCCTAAGCTGTGTCTGTAGGATGTTTCTGGATATGACTGGTGTGTAACACAGATAACAAAAACTTGAAGAGAAAAATCCACCTTGGCTCTGAGTGGCACAGCGGAAAAGAATAAGATCCCCAAGCTGATGCGGTGCTGACATTGTTCTACATTCTGCTGGGATTTTCCACCACATTTTCTTTTTCTACCATTAAGGTTCACAATGCGTCATTATATTGATGACATTATCATGCTTGGACCAAGTCAGTAAAAGATAGTACCACTCTGGTTAAGTGTTCTGTGTCAGAGAATGGGAAATAAATCCAAACATAATTCAAGACACCTATACCTCAGTGAAATTCCCAGGTGTGGGATGCAGAAGGATATCCCTTCTAAAGTAACAAGTCAACTTGCTTCTGGCTTCTACTACAATCAAGAAAGACATCAAATGCTCATTAGGTCTTCTTGGATTTGGAAGCCATGCATGCCACCATTAGTATGTTAGAGTAGATTGTTTACTGAGAGACTCAGAAAGCTCAAATTCTGAGTGGAGCTCAGAAAAGGCGAAGACTCCTCAAGACACTACAGGCCACTCTGCCCTGGACTGTACACATGTAATCCAGCAGATCAGTGGTATTCAAGGTGTCAGGGCAGATAAGGATGTCTTTGGAGCCTCTGAGAAGCTCCATATGTAAATCATAATAGAGGACTGTAGAATCCTGAAGCAATATTATGGCACAGTATGCAGACAACTATGTCCTCTCCTCACCTGAAGATGCGTTTTAGGTGAAATTAAATGCTTGACTATAAGACACCTATGTCTTCTGTGACCTGAATGGCTTCACATTAACTAAATGCCATCCAACCTATTCAGTCATAAACAGTAAATGCATAGCAACACTCTCTCATCAAACGGTAGTGCTGAGCTCAGGTAGGCAGAACTGAGTGGAGGACGAAGATATAAAGAAATTGCATGCCCGGGGTCCTAGTCCTGATACGTGGCTTTCTGTCTCTCAATATGCTTCTGTGTCCTCAAAGAATATACTCTATAAACAATTGGCCAATGAAAGGGGACCAGAGTTGATTCTAGATATGATTCAGCACATTAGAGGACATCACATGAAAGTGGACATTTCTACCATCTCAGACTTTCTAAAGAATATTATGGAAGGACAATGGAAAAGGGAGACTTTCCCAAGTTACAGAAATTCAACTAATGTGCATGTGCATAGATTTAGCTTGTAAAAATGGAAAAATGTGAAATTACATGCAATTTATGAAATTTACCAAAGGGCAGTTGGATGATAATGAATTTGGCAGGAAAATGACCATACTGTGACAAAGACAAGTAGAAGAGTAATGTGGAAAGCCTCTCCATATAGGCACACATTGTGAGTATGTTTGTCCCAACACATGGTTACTCAAAGAGGATCTCAGCAAAATAAAATTTTAATCACCAAGTGGACAGGGTTACTCATTCTATGGATAGTGATGAATCTCTTTCCTTACCCACCCCTCTCATTATCCAATGGCTCAAAATGAAGTGGTTTTGGTGATAAGGATGATGGTCAGGCTTGGACTCAAAGACATGAACTTCCACAGGGGTGGACATCTATTCTTGGTATGGATGTGCCATCCCAGAATATAATAGTGCTACCAAATGTAACTTTGGTGTACTTATAATATATCTCACCTGCATCATATTATTCCGCACAATATTGTGTCTAATCAAAGAAAACATTTCATGGCCAGAGTTGTAGAGCAGTTGCCTCATGCTCATGAAATTCTCTGGTGTTATCATGTCCTTCACAATTTAGATGTAACTAGTGCAATGGTCCTTTTAAGATGCAGTTATGGGGCCAGGAGTTAGATCAGTGATTCTGGCACCTGTCTTGCAAGCGCAAGGACCCGGGTTCGACCCCCAGTAACCACATAACAATACTGGGTGTGGAGACTCACCCCAGCAGCAACCAGTACCATATACCACAGTGCCAGGTGTGGTGGCTCATGCCTGTAATCCCAGCACTTGGGAGGCAGAGGCAGGAGGATTGCTGTGATGTGAATTTGAGGCTGAGCTCGGAGCCAGCCTGAACTACAAAGCAAGACCCTGTCTCAAAAAACCTTAAAAAAAAACAAAACAAAACAAAACAAAAGATGCAGTTATGGTGCTTGCTGCATGGTGATATCTTTCAGAAAGGTTCTGCGTAAGGCTGTCTATGGTTTGAATCAGGACCCAATATATGGGATTGTTTCTCCCATAGCAAGAATTCAAAGGGTGGGGATCAAAATACCAACCACAGTGAAAAACCAAGGGAAATGTTTGTGCTTTGTTCTCACAACTTTATGCTTGAAGGCTTTTCTCCAGTGACAGGACATTTCTTACCACAAGGCACGGAAGTGATTTCATTGAATGAGAACTTATGACTTTGGGCTTCTCATGCATCTGGGTCAACAGGCTAAGAAGGAAATTTCCATGTTTTCAGGGATGCTAGATCCAGACAACAAAGGGAAAATTGGACTACTTCTTCCCTATAGAGGTGAAGAACAGTGTGTTTGGGATAGAAGAGATCCCTTTGCATGTCTCCTGAACTACCAAGTCCTGTTACTAAAGTCACTGGAAACTGCAACTGAATTGAGGTTGACCTCATTTAGGAATGAAGGTATGAACATTTAGAAATGAAGGTAAGAACCACCCCAAGTGGTACTTATGGCATTGCACGCCAGAAGTCAAGGGAATAGAAAATGGACAAGATAATAACTACTAGCTATGACCACATGGCAAATTACAGAAATGGAAATTTTAATTATCATGCCTATTTCTATCCTATTTTGTTAATATATATCTCTACATGCATACATGTAGTTTTCAGACATCTTTATTTCTTTGATGTATATTTATGCCATGTAATATAATATCTATTCACTTAATATTAGTATTTAGAATATTATAATATATGAAGTATAATGATTTACAGAAAGTCAAAGTAAGAATTGTCCCCCAACAAAAAGCATTGTTTCTTATGTTAGGACGAGACCAAAGTGTTTCTACCTGTACAGAACAGTTCACTCATGGTAGGTGGAATTATATGCTTGCTACCATCTTTACTTGGAGAGTACTTTTGGTTTAATTAGATGCGTCTGGTTGTCAAGTGGATTAGGTGTGGAGTATGACCATTAATCATGATGTGCCAGTTTGACCAGATGGAGAAACACTTAAGTGATTACTACAAACCACTTCTGGGAGTATCCCCAGGGTGTTTCAGAGATGCTTGGTGTGGAGGACAACAAGTTAGTGGGGGTCCTCCATGGTGTTTGTGGATGGCACTATCAGAGTGATGCAGTCTGATAGAATGAAGGAGAGTGAAGGAGGACACTTGCCTGCATTTGTAGTGTTCCACTGCGTTTGGGCAAATAAATGCACAGTTGGCTGCTGCTACGAGCTGCAACTATCAACAATTCCAGTTTCTTCAGACTCACAGCAGTGTCTCTCCAAGTCCTTTCCTTCCTTCATTCCTGGATCGGCACCTCATCCTTGACTTCTCTTGGCTGGTAGCTTACAGCTGCTGAGACTGTGGATCCTATGACTCTGTGGTATGTGCATGGCCACTGTGGACTTGGTTGCCTCTGACCCTGTAAGTGCACTTAGCAAATGCTCATGTACTGTCTGTACATCGGAGTGTGTGCTTCACCAGACCCATTCCTCAAGAGAACCTTGACCAGGGAAATACTGAAAATAAAAATCTTGTCTTCCAGTAAAATGTGGTACTGAAATATGCATGAGTATATATAGTTTTTGGTTTACAAAACTCAAGACATTCTATTCATAATTACTCTAAAAAACATTCCACAACCAATACAAATTTATCATTTAAAATAATATTAAATGGACTGCAACATGATTGTATTTCAATATATGAATTAGTTCATAAAGACGAAATGCTTTAATATGATATATTTAAGCAAGATACACAAATCTTAGTGTATGAATTTGTGATAAGGAAGAATGGAAGAAAAGGAGTTGGTAAAGTACAGCAGTGCACAGGGCTGATTCCAGACCTTAACATCAAGTACGAGCAAAATATGTCAAGCTGTACCTTCCCCAAGCCTCCAGCCTTTCTTGGCTACAATATTTATCACAAAAGCCTCCAACTGTCTTCTCCGCTTGTACATTCACCCCTATAGTCTGTTCTCCACACCACCGCCATAGGACTTTCAATTCATAATACAAAGTATGGCATTTTTCTTTTCAAAACACTCTCTGGCTTCCTTTATTACTCAGGACAAAAGCTAAGGCTGGTAACATTATCCACATGGTCTCCGCAGATGTGAAACATCTTTAACCTAATTGTGACACCGATTTAAATCGTATCAAAAAAGTTCTCTTAGCCCTGCATATGGTGGCTTGTGCTTATAACCCAAAATTCACAAGGCTCAGTGAGGCCAGCTGAGTCTGAGTGAAGCCTGAGCAGTTTACAGCTCTCAGAGACCCCATCTCTACCAAGTGCAAAGGAACAAAGGGCCTGGAGTGGAGGGTCGGTGTCAAGGTCTTGTGTTCCCTCCCCAGCACAAGACTAGAACCTACAAATGCCTCCCCCTAAACCATTTTTATATCATTTTGTGTAAAATAACAAACTGTCAGCCAAAAGTAACTTAGATTCTCACTATACTTTTACGACTTTTTTTTTCACTTTCCATATTCATATACATTACACATTCCTCTATACTTAAAGATGACATATATACGTATACATGCACCACACATCTGCATAATAGTACACTTGCTTGGGTACCTAACAAAGTATATATTTTACACCATGGCTATCTCTGGGCTGGACCCAAACCTCTGTATTTCACTGCTTGACACGCATGGGCATGCGCACACTTGGCCTCTTTATTTCCGGTTACTCTTTGGTTATGAAAATGTCTTGTCTGTGTCCATAGAAGAATGTTTTCACATTATTTTGGTTTATTATTCTGTTTCTTTATTTATGAGAAAGCTTGGCATATGCAGGGATGCCATCTATTTACTAAATAAACCCTTGACTATCTTAAAACATTTTTGGCTAGGGCATCTATGTTAATAAAGGAGATGTCATGGGTAGTGTCTGTTTAACGCAGAAAAGATTTTGTAAGTGTCCCTGTTTATTTCCGTGTGTATCTCTCAACTGACTTGATCATTTTGTTAGTCGGCCTCTTTATCTACAGGCTCTATGTTTATGCTTAAGATTCATCAGCAGTTGGAAGTGAGCTACTTTTCTCTTAAATGATTTTCCCTGAAGTAGCTGCCATTTCATCAGTTTCCGCTCTGGCTCTACACAACTGCGGAACCTTGGACTAGGAAGAAAGTTGAAGAAGTAACTCACAGTGTCTCTCGAATTCAGTGTGGTTCGTCTATCAACAGTGAAAAGACGAGGTTCAAAATCTCTGTGTAGCGTTACCACCACGGAGTAACTTTTACATGACACTAAGGGTTTAGTATCGTTCTTGAATCCATAGCAAATTATGACCGAGCATCCCATTTAATGTGATTATATGATTTTCTGAAGATTCTTCTTTTATTATTTATCTTCTTACACTGCATCAGTTGTGAAAAGAAATCTGATACTATTATTTTTCTCAGTCGCATTCTCATTGTTGAAAAATAAAGTTCCCCTAAACACAAACGAAAGGGAGAGAGTTTTAATTTGGCTCAAAATTATAGTCCCCGTGAGCTGTCCCTTGGGTAGAAGGCCAAGCGAGGGTCTGGGTGGAGGAAAGGTGTTCACATCCAGAAAGGAGACAGAGAAAGACAGAAAGAGAGGAGAGAGCAGGGAGATGCGCCCTTCCAGGTCCTGATCCCTGCACTGCCTCTAATCGACCCGTCTCCTGGGAGTGTAGAAAGCCACTACACCGCTGAGAAAGAGTCCCCGGGAGTGTAGCGCCCCCTCGCCCCCGTGATGTGATGTGAGGGATGAGAGTTTGGGAGACGTTCTAGTTCTGAACCCCGACAGTGCTCACATCTGGACCTTGGAGTCGGAGCACAG
Organism: Petromus typicus; assembly: GCA_004026965.1. Classification (NCBI taxonomy): domain Eukaryota; kingdom Metazoa; phylum Chordata; class Mammalia; order Rodentia; family Petromuridae; genus Petromus; species Petromus typicus. Next base: position 68,913 of record PVIR01001618.1, on the reverse strand, counting down.
CCTTTGAGATGTAAGCGTTACAAGAAACAGTCATGAACTTACGTGTTGATCTAACATCTGCTCTCCCCGGTCAATGACAAGCAGGTCAAGTTTGTACATAGCTGATATGATGAATGACCATTTTAATAAACATTGTGATTATTTCTATGGTCGAGACAAAATACCTGTTCGCTTTTTGCAATCAGATGGCAAACATACAGAATGGCAAGATTGTTGGTGAGCACAGTACAGGGAACCCAGTTTTAGGCAAGTTTATTCTTAGCTTAATTTAAGTCTTTGCAATGCTTCCCCACTCTATAACTCAATAACTCTATAACTTTGTAAGATTTTTCTAGAGGTGACTTTAGTCTATTTTATTTTCAAACAGCAGTTTAGAATATTGTACCAGAACTTCCTGACCGACCTAAGTCGAATTCTCAGAATATTAAAGCTTAAACTAATCATCATTTATAATTTAGAGTATCATCTATATTTATGAAAATAATATATTTATATACATATTACACACAGCACTATGCTTGGATTTTCCAGAATTTAGCTAGTACACCCCACCCAATGATGTAGCCTTGGGTGAAATAACAGGGCAGGGAACCAGGAGTTACCCCCCAGAAGGGACTGACTGATATTGTCATTCTTGTTGCAGAGCTATTTCAAGGGAGAAGGAAAGAAAAAGATGAGATCCCTGCTAAAATAAAATCAGAAGCTTTCCTGTAAGGAATGGAAGAGTAGCATAAGGTGTCTAACTGGATAAAAGGTAGAATAAAGGTGTGATCAGTAGACCCATGACTTATGCAGAAAACTGAGCATCATGACTTGAGATTTTGTGAAAATTGAGGAATAATTCAGCTATCATAAAAGCAGACTGTTGCACAGAAGATACTGGGGCTGAAGGCTTCGTGTGTGTGAATTTAAGCTCTATATTTCTATATCCATCACGACTGGGCCTTACTGGTGACATTCTTGGCATAGGTCATTAGTCACTTCAAACTCACCTTTGCTTTGCCGTGTATCTTGATGTAACCTACAAATTTTCTGTAACAGCTAATGCTGAAAAATGCTGAAAACAGACGATTTTTAGAAGTCAGTTAGCATATTAATGTATGTATTAAGTTCTAAATGATAATGATTTTTATTTGACTGAGATGTTGAAGTGATTTAGCCTCCTTTCAGAAGTCTTAGGGTATGGCACACATAATCAAATTTTCCCTAATCTCACTGTTCTGAGAGGAACTGAGAAGCTTTTAAAAAATATACATTTAGTCTTACATGACTGATTTTATCATATTCTCCAACCTATGTGTCTAGAATTTGTACTTTGAAAAATAATTAACCAGAAGCTATATAAGCAGTCATATACCAAATATTGAAGATATGTATGTTACATCTTGTATTGATTATTTTCTGGAATGTGAAGAGTATAAACTTATTTACTGGTTTTAACTAAAGATTAATTTAGGGAAATAAAATGGCATGTGGATAACTTCTCACATCCTAAAACAAGAAAATGACCAGTTTTACAAAAATATCGAGTAGTATCCCAACAATGACTTATGTATAAATTGTATTTATGCTTATTTTTATTGGGTTCTTGTTATAAAAATGATATGTTATAGTATGGTAATTATTTGAATGTTAAAAAGAACTTGGAAAGGCAGTGCATTGTAAATGAAAGGCAATCTCAAGTTTAGCAAAGCAACAATCTACTTTTAACTGTAGATAATATTATGAAAGGCATTGGGGCTTTAATCAGGAAGTAGATTTTTCCAAGTTAATAAACATTTTGGCCAAGTGTTTCAAAGTGTATATTATATTCCTAGGCATTGAATAATAACTAAATGGAAAAGGTTATTAGCAAAATAAAGAGCCTTTCGATATTGTCTTGACCTTATGCTTCTGGCCACAATGCTATTATTGCTGGTATTATCTAAAAGTTTATTGAATCTCACCTATGTACAACTATGGATTTAAATGTTCTGATCAATAATGAAACATTATCCCTATTTTTTAAAATTTGTCATTATGATATTTAAAAGTTACTTGGAACAAAATCATTGCAGTTTAGGTAAGACAATATTTGCTCTTTATTTTCTAATATTTATCCTTTAGCTTTTGTTTGTTTGTTTGTTTGATTTCACAATGTCAGGATATGTGCTGGATAAAAAACTCTAAATAGTTACAAATAGATATAGAACATTTTATATCACCTCATAAATGCACTAAATATTTTGACAAAGAAACTTTAAAGCTAATGACAAGAAAATATTTTATAGAATTTGTGATTAACTTTATGTCTTATTTGCTACATTTATCAGTGTTTACCTTTCACTATTATACATTAAAAGAACAAGGTGAAAGATTTTATTGCTTTTTTCATCTTTAACCATGGTTAAAATTTTCTTTTGTTGATAACAGCTTCAGTATATATTTATCAGATCTACATGATGAAAACTTTTTTGCATTCAATATGATTTGATGAATTACATTGTTTCAATTTTATTAGTGCTTTGCAATATATAATAATTATATTCCTTGTGAGGAGTTGGTACACGTACATAATATGTCTTAATTCTTTTTTCCTCCCTTTCCTTCCACACTTCTCTCCATCCCTTATCTCTTTTCCTTTTACAAAAGATTCATCTATTTCCTGTTATTTACTGTCAGTTTTGCTCTTTATTTAGGATTTACTTTTCTCATGTAAGAGAAATCATATAATATTTAAGTTTGTTTCTGATTTATTTTACTTAACATTGTAGTTTTAAGGTACATATATTTCTTTCCAACTTGATCCAGTTCATCATTTTTTGCGGCAGCAAGTTAGTCTATTGTTTACAAATACGACACTTTCTTTATCCATTCATCTGTTGACATAAACCTAGGCTTCTTTTAAGATTTAGCTCTTATGAACTGTGTTGCTATAAACATGGGTATGCATAGGTCATGGTAAGATGATGTCTTTAACTCTTTTGGGAACACACATGGAAGTGGAATAGCCTTGAGTGATAAGCTTCCTTATATTTCAAGCCTTTAAAGTCTCAGCACCTTTGTCTTAAAGACACGGAACCATTCGTACATAGTACAAGTTTGTAAAAAAAAAAAAAAGAAAAAAGAAAAACAAGAATGCAAAACTGAAATTATGAAACAACAATTCATTGCTTAACTAATATTTAACCTTTCTGGAGAATAAGCCATAACAATATTCCATCTTCACTAGTCACTGAAATTAGTTTGATAGAATAAAAATAGATCTTTACTTAAGAAATAGTGGAAACATACTTTTCCTGCTACTGTTCTAGCTGCAGTGATTATCATACATTAATTAATCTCATTTAAATATTTAAACCATGAAAACAATTAGCCTTCTTATACCAATTATGGAAATGAAACAAAAGTTTTGATTTCCAAAGGATACTTTACTTTCCCAGCTCTCTTTGGCAGAAATTCACTACTTTCTTGAATAGCAGCCTCAGGAACTTCATCTTTATTGGTATTTGTATGTATCTTATATGTTGTATCTTTATGACCATTGGGCCTATTTGTTCCAACCTTAAATCCGATTGCAATTTGATAGAACTCCTTAAAAGACTTTTATCAATTTCATATTAGCAGCATTACCTTTTCTTTCACAAAATAAAAGCCAACTATGCTCTAAAATTGAGGAAAAGATAATTTTCTTATTACTTCTCACAATTTCAGGCATATGTTTTAGCATGAATTAAAATATTATTTTGGTTCCTACATTTTCATGTTGTCTAAAAATCTGTAAATTAGGAGCAGGATTAGACACTACAGTACTGAACAGAAATCCATTATTTTTTAAATTTGGCATTTGAAATTGTGTGGTAACATTATATTTTGGAAAATATAAGTGAGATTGTGTATGTAATAACCATTAAATCAGATGCTTCTAACATCATTTTTCTCAGGTTTAAACTTCCTGTTAAGCCACCAGATGTTGTGGCATCCTTCCCCATATTATCAATCTAACCTAGATATGTTCTTATTTTACTTAAAAATGTAGTCTTAAGACCTACCTTCTAACTTCCAAATGGAAACTATATTAATTCTGTTCATTTTTGAATATTTGAGCTAAGAATGTATTACAAAAGGCAACAAACAGAAATAATCTAAGAATACTTCTAGTAGTTTATTTCTATTTAAATATATGAAAATATTATAATATAATTCAATACTTAACTTACCAGTAATGCATAAAGAAGGAGTGGGGACATAATTTTGGTGGATGACATCATCTGTTCTCTAGAACTCTGACCTGTGGGCAAAATCAGTCTAAACCCTCCCATGGGAGATATTGAACTAGTCCTATCAGCTCAATTTTTATTCAAAGGAAGATCTAATAGCAAAGACAGTGGGCACTCTGCAACATTTTCAATTACACATGTGGTTAGGCTTCTAAATAGAAATTCCTATAACCCGTTTCTCAAAGATCGATGGCATGATCTATAATAAATTTACAGTGTAGCACACACACAAACAGCAATTTACACGTAAGCACAACTGTAGAATTAACAAAACAAACAAACTAAAAAACCCAAACATTTCAGCCATACTAGCTGAGCTGAATGTAAAAATCCAACACAGGGTAAATAATGAGAGGGAAAACAATGTGGTAATAATAAAGAAAAAAGAAAACAAAGATTATGTATATAAGGGGGTGGGGGATGCAGGGGGGAGGGAAAAATGAGAATCAAGCCATGTCATATTCTGGTACAAACACTTAATGTTGAATGCGGTTATCATGTGTATTCATAATATACCAATAAAGACAATTTTTTAAAAATCCAACACAGTAAAAACACTGAATGGCCTGTCTATATTTTCCTTTTATTTTGGGTAGAAAGCATGTAGTCTTTTTTTAAAATTATTTTTCTAATTGTAGCATATGAGCACATGTGGGTACTACAAAATGTTTACCTTCCTTTGAGAAGTAACATCTTCCTTTCATTTTTCCATCGCTCTTCCTTCTCTCTACCTTCTCTACCTGTCCTTGGATCTCCTTCCTTTTGTTTGTGCATGGTTACGGTACACACTGTCTACATTCCATGTGTGGCGTCCGTATATAGTCCTACCACATCCAAGTGCCTTCTCTTCAAACTTTACTCCTTTTCTCCTCCTCCCACCTCCATCTCTTCATCTTCTTTCTTGTTGAGAGGATAGTGGATACACCTCTTAGACCACAATATTAAGTGGAATAAATTGTATGCATGAAGTAACCTGTTACATGATTTGTCTTATATAAAAACCGCAGAAGAAAAATAAAAGGCAAAAGAAAAGATAATAGAAAGTAGAGAGCTAGATCATTCTCACATTGTAATTTTTACACGCTAATAATATCTTTATGTATCATGAAACCCTTATCATATTTTATTCTCTTTTTCTTTATTAGCATTATTCAATAAATATTTTGCAGTTAGTTATAACACACATGCCCTAGGATCATTGTTTGTGGATGTTGATGAACAAAATCAACTTTGATAATGTGTTAATTTTGTGGTAATATATACATTTGATCTCCTCCTTCTAAATAGCATAAATCTTTGTGGATCTCCTTCATAAACTGCATGATGGCATTGCGGGTGATGTCTGTTTCACCCCTGGCCCATAAGACCTGAGCGAGGTCTGCTGTACATACTTTTTATTCTCTAGAGTCTGATTGAAGTCTTGCCAGCTGTCAAGGTTTATAAATATTTGTAGAATTAGAGTGTGATCTAATATTTGCAATGCAGACTTGTACGATATCAGTATGCTAAAAAGATGAAATTCAAATCCTAGTATTTAACATGTAGCTGACAAGAGAACAAAAATAGCACTTGAGAAAGGCTTTAGAAATGGATAGCACTGTCGCAGTCTGTCACTGATATGACTGTGATATCAGAGGCAGAGGCATGGAAGACAGGACGCAGGTGCTACTGTATTTATGGATTTTTATGGGACTTATTCATGATTTTTAATATTTAGGTGAGAATAAAGTTGACTTTCAAATGTGTTTTCCCCAACGTTCCTTATCACCACATACATGCCTTCTACATTTTTTTGTGTGCATGTTTATGGAAACGGTGAGATCATATGCTACAACCACATACTCTTCACAAAGTTGAAGTCAACTAACCCTAGGGGGCATTCAGTTGGATATAGTCTAAAATCTGTAGCATGAAACAGCCAGGCCCCAAAACTATATTTTTTACAGTAGTTTTAAGTCCACAGTGAAAATTAAGTGGAAATAATAGAGGCTCCCTGTAAATTTGGCCATCCTTACTCATACACAAACCATTGATTATCAAGATCCACTTATTAAAATTCATAAACTGACACTGGAATTGCCCCATTAACAAAAGTTGATAATTTATATCAACAAGTTAGCTTTTCATTTTCTACAATTTTGATCAAATATATGAAGACATGAGTCCATTGTATATAGAATATTTTTACTAAATCTTAAGTGTATTATTTATTCATCCGTCTCACTCACTGTCTCCAAATGTTACTGGAGATGAGCAGTTTTTAGTTCAGTGTAGCCACTGACTTCAAATGTTTTGCATAAATTTTCTTTAAATCTTAAAATGCTCTATTCTGTTGGTTGTATCATATTACTAATTTACTCATGTAAATATTGAATAATATATTATTCAAAAATGAAAGACTATGAAAGAGAACCCAATTCAAGCTATCTTTAGAGTGTCCTACAATATTATTATTATTATGGGTTTTTTAAAGGATTTTTTGAGACAGGGTCTCGCTTTGTGGTTCAGGCTGGCCCTGAGCTCAGCCTCAAACTCACATCACAGCAATCTTCCTGCCTCTGCCTCCCAAGTGCTGGGATTACAGGCATGAGCCACCACGCCCGGCAGTATGGTATGTGGTACTGGTTGTTGCTGTGGTGAGTCTCCACTCCCAGTATTGTTATGTGGTTACCGGGGATCGAACCTGGGTCCTTGAGTTTGCAAGACAGGCGCTGGAATCACTGAGTTATATCCCCAGCCCCGAAAACTTTTGAGTTTTTACAAAACAAAGTCTTTAGTATTTGGAAAGGTCAACCAAGAGTATCAACAAAGCTAGTGAGGAACAACTGTATTTCCTGTTAGGTTCCTAGGGCTGCTGTAACAAACTACAACAAACTACTGTCTTAAGACAATAGAAATTCTTGCCTGAGTGCAAAGAACAAAAGCCTTTTATTCAGGTGTAGGAACAGTGTCAACCATTTAAACCTCTAAGGGAAAGTCTTTGGTTGGGTCGTCCAGCTCCTGTTGACTCCAGACATACTTCTATTAGGTCATTCATGACTTCGATCTCTGCATCTGTCTTCCAGCCTTCTGATCTGAAGAAAAGGTCTCAGCTTTCTCCCCTTCTCTTATAGGAACACAACTCACTGGACCTAGGACCCGCACCTACATAGGATAATCTCACTTTGAGATTTCAAAATGCATTGTTCTTGTAAAGAAGCTATTTGCAAAAAAGATTTAGCTCCTCTGGGTATTAGGACTTGAGCATAGTTTGGGAGAGCCCAGTGTTGGACCCACTGCATTCAATACTGTTGTTCACACAAATGCAGCTGAATATCTTTGAAATGAAGTTACATTATTTTTCTCAAAGAACGTAGATACATTAGACTGTTCTCCATGTTAATCTAACATTTAATGGAATAGATGACAACAGCATAAATTTCTAAAATAACTAATATTCTTAATAATGCAAACTTCACTTGTCTGTGAGCAAGGAATTGCTCACACTTTTTAAAATATAGAGTACTCAGTGTGGACTAAATGCTATCTAAGTACTAGCTTAGTACTGTACATGTGCTAAGATTTGTAGACATATTAGAGCCTGCTCACAATAGAAGCATAAAAATCAAGTAAATCTTTCTGTTTTCCATGTTAAGGCTGCAACTCAGTGTCCTACTATCAGCCTCTGCAACTGTAATTAAATATGGAAGAAATGGTGCAAGTTTAGCTGATGCTGATGTGCAAATGATTACGGATGCTTGACCATTTCACTGAATCAGTTTTATGGGTGATAAACATTTTGACAAAATTTGCCACTGCATCTATATACAGATAACATTCATATGTGTAATTTAGATTCTTATGGTATAAATCTGTGAAAATATTTGTATTTAATTTTTATTTCATTGATTTCTTTTCAGTGTTGGCGGTTACATTCTGGGCCTAGCAAAGGCTGGGTGGGCAAGCGCTCCATCATGGAACCTCGTTCCCAGGCAAGCAGAGACTGTGACAAAGTTAGCCCAAGGCATACCCCCGCTCCCTCTCTATCAAGCTAACTTCAGAGTTAGGCAGTTATTCCTGTGGATGAAAAGTTCTCTTTAGAAGCACATTCCTTGCAACTGTGACTAAAGATTTTTTTCTTTCCCAGTAGGAGACATTTTACTGAATTGCTGTCCTTCAGCAAAAAGGTTCTTGAAATTCAAGAGAATAGGCAACCTGCTGTTAATTTTGTTCATTTCACTGGATGGCACTGATGAGACTTAGAGATACAGTGGACTTTTTTCTTGCCTGTGAAAGTAAGCCACTCACTAAATTCTCCCAAAACACAAGATTTTGTCCTTAAACCTTTTTAAGTCACTTTTTGACTTTTCATTTTTATTCTGAGCAAACTAAAATAACTACTTTTTATAAATTTGGATTGTAAATGTACTTCACATAGAGAATATGAATGGTCACACAAGCAATAGGTTAACTTAAATAGGCATATACATTTATTCTTAATTGATATTGTGTATAACTTCTAAACACTCATATTCTTATTGCAATATTTGTGCAAATGAGTACATAAGGCCTTCAATTTACTATTGGCTTCATATTATGAAAAACTGAGGTCAAAAGCAAAATTTTAGTTTTAACTTACAACCAAAGTTTTGAGTTACAACCCAGACACCAGCCATTTGTGCAGTTGTAAACAGAGTCCCAATGCCACAAAAGTAAGTGTCATTGTGAGTCCAGAGGTGTGTGTTCATGGATGTGATTTTGATCAGTGGTTTACATAATCCTTATAATTACTGCCCTCAGAATCATCCCTAAAAAGGGAGAAAAGAAGCTAAGGAAGGAAGGGGATGTAAAGAAAGAATTCACAATCAAAAAGAAGAAAGAAACTGCAGAAATAGGAGAGGAACTTTTGTGTGAAAAACTCACTAATATGTACTGCAGGTCAAAGATGGTTTTTGTCAGTCCATCAGCTGATGACTGGACAAGATATGTTATTTTAAAAAAGTCAAATGGACAGTACTCAGCCATAAAAGAAGATAAACTTGAGACATTTATAGCTAAATGAATGTACTTTGAGGCCATACTCATAAGTGAATTAAATAGAACACACATGTATAGATACCAAATTATTTCTCTAGTTTAAGAAAGTGAAGGTGTAAATTAGGTTCAAAATGTATAATAGATGTTGGGAATTAGAAATAAATGTTCAAAGAGGAAGGAAAATGGGGGAGGGGCTGGTGAAAGACAAAGGGAAAATTAAGAATCAGGATGTATCATGTACAGGTACAAATTCCAATGATAAATCCAATCATAGTGTATAACTAAAATGTAGCAATGAACTCAATTAAAAATGGCTTTTGTCCTCATCAAGTTTTCAACTGTGATGAAACCAGCCTTTTTCAGAAGAAAATGCCCAGGAGAACACACATCACCCAGGAAGAGAAGGAAATGTCAGGCCACAAGCCCATATTGCTATGTGTTGTTGTTTTGGTGATCTCAAGATACTGTTTCTCTTGGTAGGTCTCTCTGATACACTAAAGTATTCAGAAAACATAAAGTGATGAAGAAAGGCTAGGGGTCATGTGAAGATCTAATGCAAAAACCTGATAATCAGAAAACTGCTTGAGTGGCTCAAGGAGGCTCTCTGTCATACTGATAAGAAATCTCTAAAGGACAAAGGTTTATCACCCAAGGCTCTCCTCATTATGGATGATGCTTCTGCTCACCAATGAGATTTGTATGAAGAGTTTATTAAAGAATTTCCATGGCTCTCAATTGATCTCCTCCCTAATCCAACTCCTCTACTGCAGCCTATGGACCAGCAGGTTATAGTCACTGTGAGATGCTGTATACCAAAGAACTGTTCATGAAGTACTTCCAGATGGTCTCAGGTACAAACTTAACCGTTAAAATGTTCTGGAAGGAATATTACAACATCCTTTCCTATGTGGAGTAACTGGTCCTAGGCCAGTGTCTTTCTAAGGACACTGAGATCTGCCTGGAAGAAAATATGACCTAAAATTATACAGGAGAGAGACTAAAGATTGCATAGAGAACCTCTAGCCTTCAAATGACCCTGTGGCTGATGACATTTGAAGGGAGACAGTGTCATGTTGAGCAGGAGGAACATTCACAACTGTCTACAGAGGAGCAACTTCTGTCTGAGCCCCCTACAATGGCAGCTGAAGAGCTTTCTGGACAGGAGGGGAAGTATGGACAACCAGTGCAGGAATGTTATTCTGAAATAAAGGAGATGCTGAGAAACTGGACAGAGCTACAGACACTTGTAGAGAAGACTCACCCAGACAGAGAGAAAGCCAACCATTGCATTCACTTGCTTAACAATGTCGTGTTATACTACAGAACAGTGTTAGAAAAGACAGAAAAGATGTTAGACCAGTGTTTAGTTATGGAAAGGTTGAGACCCAGTGAGCCAGAAGCAGGTCCTAGTGGGCTCCAAACTCTTCCAGGGAGGGAAAGGACACAGAGAGTCAGATTTCTGATGTCCTCATGGAAGGGACTCTCCTTACAAACAGTAACTACCTTCCATTTCATCCTCCCTTCCTGCAAGCCAAAGATGTCAACCTGAATGTTGAGTATGAAATTTGTTTCTGGTAAACTAGACACTTTTAAATGTTTTTAGTGAGACAGTTATTGGTATTTCTTGTCACTGATACCTATTATACAATCTTTTTATTATAAAAAAGAATTGTGAAGGAGTGTTTCACAAGATTCATAATGCATTATAAGTATTTCTATTATTTCTTATGAGAAAAATATTTTTGATTTATAACCAGCTTGAATTCCATCCAACCCTTGCAAATGAATTGATTGTACAAGTCAAGGGTCCATTGTATATTATGTTTACAAAAAAAAATATTTTCTGAAAGATTTAAAAATAAAGATTTATATGACACAGTTTTGATTTTAAAATCAGTATATTAATATTTTATTACAAATCTTGTCACTGAGAACCAATACCATTGTCCATATCTTATCTTTTACATCTGCTATAATGTACCAATAAAAAATTTGTTTATTCTATTTTGTAATGTGTGGACACATTTACATAGTGTAACATTTCATAAGGGGAAAAAAACATTCTAATATCAAATTCATAAAGCAATGTTTTAGACTCCAGACTACTTTATTTTTTTTCTCCTCAAGTTAGTGATATAATTTTTTCTTTTGTATAGAACAGAATTTTTTACTTTAAAATATTACTATATATTCTATTTTTATTTGTATTGGTGACAATTGAGCTTGTATTTCCAATTTAAAGAAAAAGATAAATGATTTAGTTTTAAAGTTTTGTGAACCAAGACCAATCAATGATATGTTACATAAAATAAACATGATTTCTGTGCAGAATTTGACTTTAAATATTTCCCTATGTGTCTGGGCATTCACTGATGAAATCTTAACATAATATAAACATCTAAAATTGTCTTCAAAAATTTCACTTGCATCATAAATATTCATGACAATTCATTGCCAACTTCTCTCTTAAACAGATTTCTCAAAGTATATACTTGATTACAACTATTTGAAATTAATATAAAATTACAAGTCAAACATTTATTCTGCATCTTTGATAGCCATTCAAAGCAGTGTGATATGCAGAATGGAGATTTGGATCTCTCATTCAGCCTCTGCTTCCTAAATCAAAAGATTTAAATCATACAAACTGTGGAAACATGCATAGAACCTAAGAGAACTTTAGATGTTTTTCAGACTTGTGAAAATAGAGGGATATTTTACCCTGAGATAGAAAACCCATTGCTAGTGCATCTAAAACCCTGAAAATCAAAACATTTCCTTCCTTTCAAAGTAGAGCTTTTAAAAAGAGAGAGTAGAAGGAAGATTAAGGAAACAGAGCTTGTGTAATTCGGGAGGGAAAGAAAGGCTGAAGGGAAGGCGGGGTAATGGGATTGAAGAACTAAGATACGTCATATACGTGTACAAATGTTCCATAAGGAATGTGAACAATATGTATGAAAACACAGTAATAAAAAATTTCACAATAGAAAAAGGTACCACATACATAGTCTTGCCTATAGTTTCCTTTGTCTATGTTGTATTATATGGACAAATATTAGTCAAATTGCAATGAAAAATCTCAGAGTAGAATACTTGGGAGATTTTTATTTTTATTCTTACATTTTTTTCTGCAAGTTTAAATTATTTGGAGATAAATAATGAAGAGATAATCTCTTTGTAATTATGCCAAAAGCCTACATAGGGCCATATACATGAGTTTCATTTCATTTTTCATTTTTCAGGATAGTTTTAAAAATTTTGCAAAATCATGTCAAATATGTACAAGTTTCCTAAGAAAAAACTTCAAAGTAACTTTTTTCAAAGGAGTTGAGCTTCTTGCCCAAGCTTTTTGGTGCTATTCCTTTAATCTCCCTTTGAAATATTTTTAATTGTATAGTTAGTTATTAGTTTCATATGAATGTAGCATTTTTCATTTACATACATGTGAATATTTAATACATAATATATACTTTTGTATGCAATTTAGCTTTATACACATGTAAGTGTGCACATCTCTGGCTTCTTTTTGCTTTTAAAATATATTCTTAAATCACTATTTCCAATGAAATCTTCTTCATTATACTTGATCAAAATAAAATCACTGTGTGGATTTCTGATACAAAAGTACTAGCCTATGGGCCAGGGATATAGCGCAATGGTTCTGGTGCCTGCCTTGCAAGTACAAAGGCCCAGGTTTGATTCCCAGTAACCACATACAACAATACCGGGCAGGGTGACTCATGCCCACCAGCAACCAGTACCACATACCACAGTGCTGGGTGTGGTGGCTCACACCTGTAATCCCAGCACTTGGGAAGCAGAGGCAGGAGAATTGCTGAGTTCTAGACTGAGTTAAGGGCTAGCCTGAACTACAAAGCCAAATCCTGTATCAAAACAAAACAAAACAAAAATCCCTAGTAGTCTATTGGTGGACATTTTAGTTATTTCTGTTTCTAATATGTAGTTAAATAATTTATTCAAAAGTTATTAAAGTTTATTTCTGAAGTGAAATGACATTTCAGGAGTGAATATTCTTTTGCTTATGTCAATGATTAGTTACACCTTAGGTAGGCAATGCGGTCCAGTTATACTCTCACAGGCAGGTCTAGAAGGTGCTGAAGAATTTAAATCGTTCTTTGAATGAACCCAATGTTCACCTATGATATGAGTGGACCCTGTCTAATCTGCTGGAAGCCTTAAGAGAACAGATGGAGTTCCTCCAAAAAAGAAATTCATTCACCTCTATACTGCCTTTAGAATCAAGACTAGATTAACTCCTGCCCAGATTTTCAGCCTGATGGTCAGCCATGTAGATTTTAGACTTGCTCACTATCACATCAAAATAATCCAATTTATATACTTAATTCTATTATATATTACTATATTTTATATATGATTATATATGTGATTAGATATGAATATTTTATAGAAAAAATATATAGGGATATTTTGAACTCTCAGAAATTGATGAAAATATTAATTTGCTTATAACTGCCATTGATAGCATATCCCCTCAAATTTTTGAGTTTTTGCCGACTGGGTAATAAGCCATTTTTCTATGAATATTTAATTTGATTTTAATTTATATAAGAATTTTATCCAATTTTCAGATGATCACACATTATCATTTTCTCTTTGCACTATAGTTTATTTTTATGGAGTTGCTCTTTTTCTATTTTCTATTTTGGAAGCTCTTCTTATGACAGATATTTATTTTCCTTCTCTGATGTGTAAATTATAGACTTGTGATTTATCTTTGAGAAATGTTTAGTAATTTTATCTTCTAGTTGTTAATTGACCTACTTGCTTTTCGAAATTTCATGATTTTCAATCTTCATATTATTATTATTATTTTGAGACAAGGACTCGCTTTGCAGTTCAGGCTGGCCCAGAGCTCACTGTGTAGCCAGGCGAGCCTGGAGCTCTCAGCAATCCTCCTGCTTCTGCCTCCCAATGCCAGGATTACAGGTGTGAGCCAATACACCGGCACTGTGGTATGTGACTCTGATTGCTGGTGGGTGTGAGTCATCACACCTGGCATTGTTGTATGTGGTTGGCGGGGATCGATCCCAGGACCCTGCACTTGTAAAGCAGGCCCCAGAGCCGCTGAGCTAAATCCCCAGTCCTCTTCATATATTTTAGATATTAGATACTTATCAAAGTGTGACTGACTAATACTATCCCACCGTGAGGACTATCTGTTCTACTGAGTCCTTTCTTTGTTGTATAGAAGTTTTTAATTTAACACAATGCCATAGTTTGGCTCATGGTAATGTTTCTTCGCTGTTAGAATCTTGTTCAGGAATCCTTGCCTCTGTATATGCCATCAAGCATTGCTACTGCATCTTCCAGAAGTTCCATTGCTTCTATTTTTATGTATATGCTTTTGAATCATTTTGGCTTTATTTTAGTTCAGAGCAACAGATGCATGTTTAGCTTAATTCTCATGCATGTGGAGAGCCAGCTTTGCCAGCACCATATTTTAAAAAGGCTATCTTTTCTCCATCATGAGTTCTTAGCTCTTTTGTCAAAGATCAGAAACCTCTAAATGTATCAGGCTGTTTCTGTGCCTCCAGGTTTACCTATTTGTCTCTATGTTTGTTTTTGTGCCAGTTCTTGCTGCACCATCATAGCACAATTTGAAATAATAGATGAAATTTAAATAATATTGATTTATTCAATTTTGCTTTCTTTATACAGAGTAGCTTTAGCTATTAGTGAAAAAAATTTTTATTGTGTATTTTTTTATATTTCTGTAGAGAGTACTGTTCATAATTTGATAGGGATGATATTAGATCTACAGATCTGATCTAACATGTACAGGCAATCTGTTCATCACTTTCTTTACTACAGAGATAAGACAGCCAAAAAACAAAACTTAAGAAGGAGAAGTTTATCTTTCCTCACTGCTTTTAGAGAACTTATTTGGCTGGCTTTAAGTTAAAGGGCTCTGGTGGAAAGGCTTGGGTTTGCTGTGTATTCTTGCTTGTTTGTTTCAATTGAATTGCTTTCTGCTCTAATCCTTATACTTTCTTTCTTTCTATAACTTTTGGATAAGAATTACCCTTGAATATAATATTTTAAGGTATATAATCAGATGACTAATCATATAATACTTTGCATTTAAATGTAAACACTGACAGACATTTCCATCAAAATTGCTTTCATTATGCCTAACAACTTATACATTGTGTTGATATTGTCATTTGATTATGGGAAACTTTAAACTTCTTATCTTATTTTGTCTATAACACACTAATGCTTCAAAAATATGCTATTTAATCACCATGTGTTGTATAACTTATGTGGTTATTTTTACTGTTGATAGCTAATTTCATTCTATTATGATTTGATAGGAAATAAAGATAACTTTTACAGAGTTTGAATTCACATAGGTGTGCTTTTAACATACGTGGTTGAAAACATACGATCAGTTTGGAGAGTTTAAGGGCTATTGAAAAGAGGCTCATGAGGCTGTTGTTGGATGACACATTGTAGAAAACTGCTAATTCCATCTCTTGTTTGTTTTGATTCCTTTAATTCTTTGTTGCTGTTTTTGATCTGACTGATCTATTTATATGACTAGGTTATTGCAGTGTGTCACTGGATTAGTATGCCTGTCTTTTTATGTTGAGTAGATTTGCAATTGAGTAGTTTTATATTGAGTAGTAGTATATTATGGGTGCTGCTTTTAGTATACACATATTCACAATTATATGTAAAATGATACATGTAAAATTATGCATGAGGTTATATAAATACATAAATTATACATGTAAAATTCTAATTTTTTGATGAATTTTTTCCTTTTCTTTTTTTTTGCGTTTTAAAATAAATTCTGTTTGTAAGTACACTTTGTCAGAAATAAGAATAATGGCTCCTGCTTGCTTTCACAGGCTGCAGCATGGAGTATCATCAGCAGTTACTTTTCTTCTGCAGCAGCCATCTTTCCTCATGCACTGATTTCCAAAGACTTGGGCCATCTCACCTATATGAAATGACTAGTTGCAAACCACATCGTTGCTTTCTTGGGCTTGTCCAGTTCACAAACTTCACATTTTTCCTTGTAGGCATTCCACATACATGATGGCTTTGAATTTCTACTTTCTCACTGAATTTTTGGTTTCACATCAACTGTCCTCCCAGCAGGTCCTTGACTTGTCTCTGAGGCTGTTCTTTGATGTCTAGGTAAAAGCCTGTCTGACTACAATTCATGCATTATGCAAACCAGTAAAACCAGCGTTATGGAGACCATACACAGTCTTTTATCAGACAAAGCTGGAATAAGGTTCCCTTTTTTTGTGTGTTTTAAAATAAATTTTGTTTGTAAGTACACTTTGTCAGAAATTAGAATAATGGCTCCTGCTTGCTTTCACAGGCTGCAGCATAGAGTATCATGGATACTGGATAATACTTGGATCCTGGATTCAATGTCCTGAGTGTCCTGAGTATGTAGATGGCTGGGCAGGTAAAATGGATCATAGTGAAGCAATTGACTGAGATAAGTTTGTGAGACAAGGGTTCCTGGTTTTGTCTTCTGAAATGAAAAGTTGACATTAGTATGCTCTTCAGCTTGAGATAGGTGAGGTCTTGATTCCTAGAATGCCTTCAAAGCATCTTTCTCTTGTATCTCTACAAAATACTTTGTTTTTAATGATGCTAATCTCTTTTACAACCACACCTCTATTAGTTCTAACTTATACATTGTTCAGTGTAGGACAAAATTCATGATTTTAAGTTTCCTCTTCTTCTGTCCTTATTTCTCATTACAAAGCTATGCAAATACGGCCAGCAATTTCCATGTTACAGAGGATTTCTCGAAATTTCTTGGGTCTAGGAACTATACTGATGTTGTGGGAAACTTTTTGGTAGTGGAATCACAGACTAATCTGTTTCCATGAAATTGCCACATGACGCTGTCACACTGTGAACCACGGCCACTTCGGCCTAATACAGGAATTTCACACCTTAGTCTGGGTTTCCTACTTTCTGTACTTCATCAAACTGTGATGCTGCTCATGGTGGAACCTGGTGGCTGGTACCACTGCAAACTGTGAACCCAAGCTGGTTCTGACTAAATTTGTTGTGTAGTAGGAAGCTGTTCAAGAATGCAGCTTTCACTACATCTCAGTGATGGAAACTCCTCAAAATATTTTAAAAATCAATATAGCCAACACATCCTTTTCAAGAACAATAATGAATGTTCTTAACTCTTTTGTGTTTGGAGTGATTTCTTTTTTGTTTGTTTGCTTTGTTTCTGTTTTGGTTTTTGGTTGGGGATCTAACTCAGAACCTTCTGTTTGTGAGGTAGGCACCAGAACTACTCAGCTAAATCCCCAGCCTATTAATTATTTTAAATATTAAGTATACTATTGTAGTTTGTGTCTAGATGCTCCCCCAAAGCCTCATGCAGTCAGAGATAGGGTTAGCAGTACTGTGTGTGGTTCTGGGATTAACAATGTGTAATGACTAAAGCAGTTCACTGATTGCTTTGGCACTTGCCCTAAGCCTGGTAGCCTAAGGAGAACAAAATAAGGTAAGAAAGAAGCTACTAAAGTAGCTTGAACTTGCTTCATCCCTACTTCGTTGCTTTGCTGCTTTCTTTCCACCAGGGACAGTTTCCTCCTGCCATGTCACCCTGCCTTGCAGCCAGCCAACCATGGACTGAAACTTCTACAGACTATGAGCTAAATGAGCCTTTCATTTTTTAAACTCTAGGTATTGCATAGTTTTGACCCAGTGAAGGGAAAAGTAAACAAGACAAATGCATAGCTTTTTTTCTGACAGAAGGAGATTGAGATAGTTAAATATTGCCATTTTAGTTGCTTAAGCAAAAAGCTGTCTGAATGAGCCATCAGAGTTTGCTTTTGCAAATTGTATGACATAGGTAGACCAGAAGTTGGCAAGACCCATGGAAGATGTAGAAAATAATAGAAAACCCATACATAAAATATGGATGGACACAGAGCTGAAAGTTCACTATTTTTGAGAAAGTTTGTTAGCTTTCAAATTACTTATTTTCATTATGATATGTTGGCATGTGGATAAAATAACTTTGATGCTATTTGTATTTGACCTTGAAAATATACTTTTTAAAATTTTTACAGGATATATCTTACATGTCCCTTCTACAGAATACACTGCAAAGAACCACTCAGCAGGTATCTTTTTTTTTTAGGTTTTTTGAGACAGGGTCTCGCTTTTGTGGTTCAGGCTGGCCCCGAGCTCAGCCTCAAACTCACATCACAATCCTCCTGCCTCTGCCTCCCAAGTGCTGGGATTACAGGCGTGAGCCACCACGCCCGGCACTGTGGTATGTGGTGCTGGTTGCTGCTGGGTTGAATCTCCACACCCAGTATTGTTATGTGGTTACCGGGGAATCGAACCCGGGCCCTTGCGCTTGCAAGACAGGCGCTGGAACCACTGAGCTAACTCCCCGACCCACAGCAGGTATCTTTTAGCTGGAGTATTTCTGGTACCTTCTGGAGTGTACATGCTGCATATGAGTTAAGAATGCTTTTTTCACAGGCAACATTAGCCAAAGATTGATCTGTACAGGCATGCTGCATCCTACAGGATGTCTGCCTAACACACAAGCTGTCTTAACTCTGGGTTACTTAGTTGAGGTGGCTAAATCTATCACAGCATTGCTACTACCTGAGCCTTATCCTAATCAATTTTTTTTTTGTTTGTTTCCATGGATGACAGGTAGATCCCTATAGTTAGATAATGTTATTTGGCAATCTCTGACTCCATTGTATGCATTGTAGTAGTTGTGATGAGTATTAGTTGTGTGAATCAATTGTGTGTATTGTAGTAGTGGTGAAAATTATTGATCTAAGACATGCTTTACTTTCCAGGAAGTCAGAAACACAAACTTTGTCTAGTAAAGAGTGGTTTGGAGAAGTACAAAGAATTACATGTTTATAATATTGTGGAAAATGATGAGTTTATAAAAGCTGGAGAGAGATGCGATAACTCTTAGTTCCTTTGTTATCAGTGATCACACACTCAACTCACTATCACTGATTCTTGTGTTCCAACCACCCAATGTCATAAGAAGGGGAAATGCAAATTCATAGCCGTTCTTACACAAATACCTTAACCATGCAATATTTATTTAAACCAGTATTTTGACTGGTTCAGTTTATTAAAGAAATATGTCAAGAATATCAGTATCTTGAAATGTGAAGTGTTACATTTCATAGATGTGTTTAATTTTCAAAATGTATGAGATAATTTAATGATAACTTTTAGATATATATTATATGTATATGCACAAAGAATCATTGGAAACTCCTGTAGATTCCATTTTGTAAGTAACTTTATTTGCCATGATGCAGTTCTGATTGATCGATTGGTAGCAGTGGACTATTGATCAGAATGTCATAAGTATTTGACAATTAAGCAGGTATGTATGAAAATTGAAAATAATTAAAATAAGATAGGAATTGTTGGCATTTAGTAAATTTCAATGTTGTATTATTTTCTATATTTGAGTGTTATAAAATTGAAGTAATAGTTTGCTTTTGCCATCTTCGTCAGCAGAATTGGTCTGTATTACTAAGGATTTCTTGTTCATTTTAATATATTCTAATTCTGAACTTGAGGTTTTTAACCATGATGAAAAATTCCCTGACTTTTGCAGTCTTCATGGATTAAAGACTGTTTATAAATTTTATCTTCTGATGCAAAAGGACTCATTTCAGCAATGCAGACCTTTACCAAGATGCCTGCTTTGCTCTTGTTTTCTAGTTTATCCCGCTTCCCAGGATTAATGTCCATCCTGCTCCTGTCAAGGACCGAGAAACTTCCCCTATGTGCTCTCTGGTGTTCGGCACACAGCTCCTCTAACCGTTCCGCTTCCTTTTGTCTTTCTTCTTTCGCTCTTTCTCTGATCTTATAGTCTAACATTTTTCATCATTTGCTTTCATCACGCTTGTCCAGGACACTCGCCACAGCTCTCCGCTCCTCTCTCCCTCCCCGGGAGACCGACACGCACGACCAGGTCCTCAGGGCTCCCTAATCCTTGGGTTCCTTTGAATATTGCTAGTATATAGAAACATGGCGGGAAATCTGAAGGAACAAACTTGATATAAAAATACTTAACCCCTTGCCCCTCTCCAAAAATTGTTTGATCTGTCTGTATTCTGATACCAGCAGTTACTTCTCTCGGATTAGTTTCCTTTACAATATTTTGGTCACTGTCTTCATTTCTTAACTGGTAAAGGTACTAAAATGTGGGCTATCGACTCCTTGTCTGCTGTGGTTTCCCTTTCGTAACACTCACACGTTTACTATTACCTGATTTTAAATAAACCTTCCATTAACTAAACCTAAGTGTGCTTTCTGCTCTATTTTGCAAAGCAGGCTAATCATAGGTATTCACTGAGCTCTAGCGATGTTAAAATGGTAATTTTCAAATGTGAATGCATAAGTATTTAAAACATAAAGAAATTATTTCCAAAATACTCCTGAGCTTTCTCCTTCAACTAGCAAAATCTATTATAAGTAATTTAAAAATATAATGTACAGTATCTATAATTTATATAACCATATCAAAGACACTAAAAAAGAAAAGTTATACACAATCATTTTAAATAGGAGCGGTATGAAGATATTTGCTGGATTTGGGCCAACAATTCCTGTCAAAGAGATGAATGAAGACACAAAGCACAGAATATCTTTGTCAGGGGCCAGGGGACTTCACTGGGATGGAGTGAAGCTGAATCAGATCCCAGCAACTAAGGGGGAAAAACTAAGATAGAGAGTTCTTCTAAGCACAAATTTTTGTTTTAGGTAGCAAGGTCTAGTGTCAGTTTGACTGAATAACTAACTTTTACCTGATTGTCCACTCAAGAACTTATTTATTTTCCCACATGTTCCAACTCTGCACAAGCAAGCAAAACATCCAATCTTCAAGACGTTTGCAGTCCTCTGAGTTAGTTGGCTTCCCCCTCCTGAGGCAGACCAAGCAGACATCAATCTGCTGGACACTGCAAGGAACTCCACCTATATTAATGACTTAGCAGTTAATGAGTTAAAGGAATGGAAGAACTCTACATAATGATAATGTAAAAATACTTATTAGAAAGAGTAATATCATTAAATAGATTCATATATCCTGTTTGAGAGCTATTAATGCATCATGAATTTCTACACTAGTTTCATTACTACAGCATTTAAAAGGCACTTAAAATTGAAAAGACCCAACTGTTCCATTTCAGAGATTAGAAAAATATCTTTCTAAACACTGTCAATGATGTATTATTAGCTGAAAAAATTATACCACAATCTTAGTATCACTGTATAAGTTCTCCAATAATTTTAGCCATCAATATGAGCATTGGATGAAACCATTATAATTTAGCTTACTGGAAATTATAATATGTTTGTTGTACAGGTTAAAAGAAATCCTTAATACTTCAGTTTCATACATATTTGTCAACTAGATGAACTACTAAGTTTCTGTTTATTTTAAGTAAGTTATGCTCAACTCATTATTATTTATTAAATAAAATATTACAGATTGTTCAACCACTCAAATATTTGGAAATTTCATTCATTAAATAAAAGAATTTAAATAAAAATAAGTTGACTGTTCCAAAAATATCCCACTAAATTTTAAAAGAAATGTAATGAAAACAAACAAATAAAAAAAACTATACTCAATCCAAATTGTGGCAAAATATATGTGTAACAAATATCTAATTTTTTAAATATTAGTTTACACTTTAAATTATCTAGAATACATAAGAGTTTCCTCAAGTGTGTTTTTTACTCATGGGATAATTACTATATAATTTCATGTAATAACATTGCAAATAAATGGAATAATCAAATACTTGAGGAATATAAAAGAAAATTCTCAAGGCATTTTTCTTTCTTTTTGAAAAGTGTCTTCTATTAAATGTCAATGAAATACAGTAGGTAGAATTAAGTCATCTACATAATATGCTATGCAGTTCTTATTAAAAATCCCTAATCAAGATTAACTATTCATATATAAATATTGAGTATTAAATAGAAAATATTAAGCCACTTCTTCATAACCATCCACAAATACCCTGCCAGCTGAGAAAGTGTAATCATGAGTTGTCAGCATCTTTGATTTGTATTTTCATTATTTTAATTTTCAATACTAACTTTTGTTTAGTATATTTTGTGTTATAAAATGTAATTTTTCAGAGTTAAAGAGTTGAAGGAGAGGTCCGTGCTTGGCTTAGCCAGGTACGCTGTACATGCATCCAGTAGTACACCATGGGACAATGAGAGGTGCAAGAACACCTGCCTCCCTGCGTAGAAACCAGACTTATGTGCTATGCAAAACCTGTCTCATCCCTGTTCAATGTCATGACTCTGCAGCCCTCGGCCAATAAGAATAGTACCAAGCAAACAGGCCCCATGCAGAGACAGATCACAAGACGAATCATATCATATAATGTTAACACACCAATCAGTAACGGCCAACTCTGCAGCTCTCCTCTATCTCCACCCCCTACACCATCTCTATATAAAGCCAGTGTTGATGATAATAAAGCGGAAGTATTCCTTGAAACCTTCTCCAAAGTCTGTGTCGTGCCTCTATGGCCTCACTCTCTCTGCCCAACCAGAACCTTGTTCTTCAACAACCTTGACACTGATAACAGAGTTATTGTTTTTAGATTGTTTAGACCAATTTATATCTATATAGTTACACATAAATTCCAATCTATATACCTTTTATTTTTTAAATATTATTAAACTATATTTATTATACTACTATTCAATTTTTCTTGACACTTTGATTTTAACCATTGTTTAGGGTCCCTATATTTTAAATTAATGTATATATTTACTTAGGATTATTTCTTAGAAATCAATTATTTTTAATAACAAAATACTTTCATAGCTCAAGATCAGGATTTATGTTGTTATGAGTAAAAGTGAGTTCTGGGAGAGCTTTGAGTTAAAGGGAATTTGTTTATATTTATAAAATGAAAACTGTGAGGAAGAGAAAAACTTGAGAAAACATGAAACAGAAGATAAATCACACAGAAAACTCTCATTATATATAAAAATTATATTGATTATAAAAAGAAGCTGACTTTTCCATTTGAGACAGGATGTAGAAGAGTGATTTTTGAATATATAAAAAGAGGAAAAGATATTTTTGATATACATGTTCATACATATTTATATACAAAAGTAATGCAGATTTTAAATGTAGTGGTCTCACCCTGCGGTAGAGAGGATTGTCCATCCATTTTCATTGTTTTGTATATTTATTTTATAAATTTTTATTTCATGAAAAAATAAAACAAAATTTCATTTAAAAATAATGAATAATAGTATACCATGTATCATTGTCTCCAAGTAGTTAATCAGTTTACATGACAGACAAAATGATTCAACACAATAGAAACAAATAATAGCACAAAACTTTCTAGTGAACTAGAAGAGGAGCTAGTAGTACAAAGGAAACAAATAAATCTGAAACAATTGAGTAAGTAAATTGGGGAATTACTTGAACTCCTCCCTACTTCCTATTTAAATGACTGAAAAGACAAGATTTAAAGAATTGTAAGTTGCTATTGTAAGGTGATTTATGTTGTAAAGAAGAAAGTGTTACTGTGTTTGGAAAAAACAAAATCAATTCAAAATATCCAGGCTCTTTTCTTAAACAAATTCAATTTTGATTACTTATCAGGTGAGAAATGCAAAATTGAACTATTCCATAGTTAACCTTCTCTTGGTTAATTAGCAAAGAGTACAAGAAAATCAATATTCCTTAAACCCAGCATTTACGTCACAATGGAGGAATAATCTCATTAGAGAGGTGTAATGAGCCATCAGGGACCATTTCACTCTGATTCTCTGTGTTCACTGGAGAAAGGAGATCTTTAGTTCTATAACAAGTGGAGCCAGAACTAAATCTTACTGAATCTTGCTCAGCTTGGTTGGAAAAATATGGAATGCATTTTACATCCTATTTGTATTGGAGAAAACATTATGACCTCTGTATAATCTTGACAAGAATGTTGGAGGTTTAAAATTTAGCTTCACTTTGTGTAATGTGGAGACAGAGTTTGACTTTGTCTCTGACACTCACTTTACATGGTGATGGTGATGATGGTGATAGTGACAGTTATGGTGGAGACAGGATGTGATAATGACATGATAATTCCTGCTATCTTTCATGTCACTCTGATCTTAGTTATTCCAGTGTACCTTACATTATTAAGTCCAGAAACTAGAGATTAAGATATTCTATCCTTAAAACATTAAATTACTTTACCTATCTATATATACTTTGATGTTTTTGTTCTTGTACTAACCTTATACAAGCTATGAATTGTTAATATGTGTACGTTGTGCTCAGAGTACAGTGATAAAATACACTTTACACGTAGGAGTGTAATGGGAAAATAGAACAAATATGGAGGTCACAGTCACATTGATTTACCAATGTCTAGATTTATTGTATATATTTATTTAAGGAGTAGTTGAGTAGGATTATGAGAATCATTCATTGTCACAAAGACAGAGAGAGAGAGAGAGAGAGAGAGAGAGAGAGAGAGGACCATTAGTTCAGAAGACATAACATAGCTGTTGCACAGTGATCCTTCAATTAGTATAGTCTCATTCTTTGTCTTTGTCTTCCAGCATAACCTGATAACAGTTCTTCCAGGATGGCTTTGTGTAAAATCTTGCTGCTGCCTGGTAGTGCTAAGCAGCCTGCTTATGTTCTTCTTCAAAACTGCTCTCCACATGCTAGCTCTCCACCTCCTTGCTTTCTCTGATTTTTTACTAGTTATGTGATTCCCCATCTGCTCTCTTTTCTGTGTCACAGTGGCCCTGTCTCTTTCTTGTTTTCCTTTCTGCCATCTTGCTAACTTTGTTGTTGCTCTAACTATATTTTAAACATGTAGCACAACTGATTGAAAACAGAGGAAGTGTCTAGTACTTGTTTAGATTCTTTACAGTGAACAGTTAGTCTTTGCCACCAACTGATCTCTGCTTTAAACTGAGGTGCAGAAACTCCTTGCAATATGTTTTAAGTAACCAAGAAGGAATTTCCAAGCAAACCGTTGACTGTGTTTAGCCTTGTGATTCAAACACAGCTGGCAGACATAAGAAGGAACATACATCGTGAATTTCTCAGCCTCCAGACTATGAATTGTAAATTCTTTATTGCTTTTTCTGGAAGTTTAAACACAGCCTATTGTGATACTGTGTAGCAAAAGTAACAATGAATCTGGATTTCAAGAAGGCAGCTTCAGGTCTCAATCCACTCGGATGACGTTGGGGAAATGACCTCTATCTCTAACACCTCAACTTACTTTCACTTTTAGATTAGGAAACTAAAACTAAGGGAAGATGCACACTTTACTGATATTCTCAGTGTACACCAATGCCAGAAGTAGACACCAAATTGAGTCTTTTTAAATTTTCATTGGCTTAATACATGCTTTCAGGACATATGATGTCTTTCATAGGGGGTATGCATGTACATAGCACATTTAACTCTCCATCTCTTGGTTCCTTTCCTTTTTCCTAAAGATCTATCTCCCTGTTCACAATTATCTAGCTTTGATTTTGCTCTTTACATTATGTACAGTTTGAGTTTCTCATGTAAAAGTGACCGCATGACCTAAAACATACACTCCATTCACACAGAGTTCTCCAAGTATTAAGTTTCTCTTTTAGTACTTTTAAAAGGAAACTATTGCTAGTTTACTCTCATTTGAAAATCTGTGTCACTTGTGATAAATTGCTGCCTGCCTCTGCTGACTGGCTTTGTCTTTACACTCTGGTTGAATTCAAGGGTCTTCATTCTGTGAAAAGAGAAAGAAAACTAAAAAGAGAAGGGCAAATATAGCATTTTGCTTTATGATTTTAGCTTTCTTTTTCTGTCTTTCTTTTGTTTTCATTTTGCTAATTTTGTAGCCATTCTCACTGTCCAGAAAAGTTCTGTGAATCATTATCCTGTTAACTACTGTGTATGTGCCATTCTGATCTATCACTGTCACGCCAGTGTCTCTCTTTTTAAAATTTATCTGTCCTTTTGTCTTTTCACTGTATCGTGGAGCAAGATCCTCAACCTGGATAACACCACTAACTACATTATCTTGTCCATATATATCTTATTGAGTAGTTCTGAGGAAGATAAACTACATATTTAATTCAGCACATTTTCACCTACACATTGTCAACAGTCTCAGCTAGGCCTTCAATATCACTAAGCAGTTGTTTTCCAGTGGATGTTTTATTTTCTATTTTCTACAACAAATATTGAATCCCTTTCAACTATCATCAAACTTCTTATAAGTCTTTTCATGATTTCTTGCTCCACAAATAATTCCATGTTCTACTTCAAGGGAAAGAGAAAAAGAAACAATAAAGCCTAAAGAAATAGATGGAAACAATTTCGATTTCTAACTACTGTACTGCAAATCTATCATTAATATTTGTAACTACTTTTCTCTTTTCCTGACTACTTTTTTCTTTCTGTTACACTGTAGGAGAAGTAAGAGAAATTACTAAGTTGTCCAAAATGATGAAGATAGGAAATCAGCAAGAATTTGTTCTCATCTTTCTACAGTCGATACTTTTATGCACCATCTTCATCAAACTAAAATTTAGCTAGTTACATGTTGTTTTGGGGTTTGTGTATGAAGATATTCCTGGAATATCATACTGTCTAAATCAGTAGATTGAGTATAGAGTGTCACTCTCAGTCCTGTGGGTGAACATGATGTAATCCATTGTCACCTGGGTAGGATAAAATCGTTCTGTACCTGAACTGGGGCACCTACCCCTCCTGCCCACCCTTATCAGTGCTCCAGGCTCTAGGGCTTTGACCATTCGAATTCTGGTGTTGAGGACTTGCTGTTTGTATTGTCACCACACCATCATTTCTCAGGGCTCTAGCTTAGAGATAGCAGCTCTTTAAAATGTTCCTCATCCCATATCAATCTGCTTTTAGAAATGTACATTGATCTCTCTGTCTATCTGTCTGCCTACGTTTCTGTCACAGTTCACGACCTCAACAAGGCACAAAAGGTTTAAACATAGCATTACTTGGAGCCCAGTCCATTCTGCCAGAGGGCACAGAGCACCAACCACGAGTGGAGACCCCTCAGTGTGAGAGTCTCACATGACTGACCTGAACTGAAGTGTCTGTGGCCTTTTATTGATAGAACCAGGAAACAGAGATCAAAATAAAAAGAAGCTGTCTGGGCAAGAATTCAAGGCACAGGGAAGGTCAGGGTGGTCTACTATTTAACAGGCTGATTTGGGGCCAACCTAGTGATCATTTGGAGTGTGGGGGAGAACAAGGCCAGAGCATGCACTCTTGGGGCAGTGTGTTTGATCCTACTCGGACTTGTGACTTTGGAGGCCACCTTCTCCTCTTTAACCATGCATTCTGGGAGTTTCTGGAAGTGTGGCACCCAAAGTCCCTTACCTCCACTTGTCTGCCTCATACGTACATCCTCCCAATCCCCCATAACTCTACAACTAACTGCTCATTTATTTTCCTCTGCAGAACCATGAGTAACCCTTCTATCTTCAAAACCTATTTCTTTCAATTCCACAGAGGGTTTATGAAGAGCTAGCATTTTTGATTGGCCTTAAAATGGTCTTATTTTTGTAGATGTCTTTAAAATATGATGCAATTGTATAAGAATTATATATGGTGTGTGAAATCTCATAATAAGAAATTTTATAAAATTGGAGAAAAGTTAAAATTCATAATAACACAGATTTTTGCCCAACTTCCCTTTACTATGGCCAGTAATCTGATTTCAGCTGTAAGGACAGCTTTGTTTCAGTGAAGCTCCAAAGAAGCTCCCACAGTTCGATTTATTTTTTAAGCACTGTGAAATTAATGAAAATATTATTTGTTGGGGAAATGAGTTTACTTGCATTTGTAATGGGCCTTGCCCACAGCGGCAGCTGTGCCTGTGTCTAGAACATGCCAGGTTGAAAAATGGAAGGTTGATTTCTTCCGTTTCTCCTTTCCTTTACTTTGATTTTGTTGTTTATCATTCTGAAAGAAGAGGGAATCATTTTTAAACATTTTATTATTCTACAAGGGGATAGTACTGATGTGTCTGAAAATGTGTCTGTGCCCAACTCACTCATGATACCTTTAGACAATTATCCCTAACCCCCTGGTCTGCTCAAATATTATTAACTGCAAGACAATAAGTCAGCTGTGAATACTAAATACACATGGGCATGTTTCAGCTCTTGGGGAGGAGGCAAGATGCACTCTTAGTGGATGTGTCAAGCACACAGGAAGAGATGCTTGGGAAGAAGATGTTAGCAGTCCTTTCTTCAAATGGGCTCTGTGCTGGAACTCAGTCCTCTGTCCATATGATCATTAACTAGTTTTCTGTTATCCACAAAGGTATACATAAAGTCATGAAATACATTTTATATCCTACTCTCTAATTTAGAAAAATTATACATGTGTACAAAGTATA
Source organism: Petromus typicus (assembly GCA_004026965.1). NCBI lineage: Eukaryota > Metazoa > Chordata > Mammalia > Rodentia > Petromuridae > Petromus > Petromus typicus. Next base: position 40,166 of record PVIR01001618.1, on the reverse strand, counting down.
CAATAATAAGAATGAATGGGTTGTATTTCTAGTTACCACAGTTCATTCTGTTTTAACAACGTGCTGCAACTCCCTCAATGTACCTTTTTTTCTTTAATCTTGCTGGATTTATCATTCAACTTATGAGCTTTAGGTTTATATTTACCTGTTTCACTTTCTGGAACATTTATACACAGAAAAACTCAGGTACATTTGCCACTCATTCGTTTTTCATGATTTTTCAAAGTTACTTTCTCTCCAAAGTATTTTAGGAATATGTTTGTGGGTTCCATTATCTTGGAGAGATGATTCTGAATCTGGATTCAGAATAGATGCTCTAGTCCTCAGGCTGATCCTCAGATCACATGGGTCTTCAGAGAATGGAAGAACCAGTGTTGACCTCTGTTGAGCAAAGGCCAGAAGGCATTGTTCAGGCTGCCACTTGTTACCTGGTAGAACGAAGTCTGAATTATCACAGAGAATTTCAAATCAGTGAGCTTGGTAAATGGATAGCAGTAAATCTGTATCAGTACTGATATTCTGTATATGTGAATTTATTTGCATCCTTGAATATATATTTTCTGAATCAAATCTTCTGGTTTTATTTTATTTGACTCAGTGACTTTATGGTATATGCATTTATTTTGGACTCAATTTTCCTTTAATGAAAGTGATTTTCTATCCTTCCCATTCTCTTTCCTCTCCTCCTCTCCCCTCCCCCGTTATCGAAGACAAAAGATACATAAAAACTGATTTTCTCTCTCCTCTTAACTCCATTAACCTTACATTAAGCTTTACAATCAGCCATTATTTATTCTATTAATTGTTAAAAAAAGAGCTTAAAGCCTACTTGCAAATTCAATTTTTGCAAGCCTCATTTCCTTATGAAAAGAAACTTTTTCAGCACTATTTTTAAATGCTGGAATTTTATTTAGATAGACTTTATTTTCTAATATTTACATTGGTTAATTTAAAATTTTCCTAGTAGGGTGATTACTATGTATTGCACTTATTTTACTAAAAAAAAAATCTATGAATGCACTTTTTAATGAAGTTTCCTTAAGGTTTCTTTCTTTCAGTCATAATTGGTTAATGATGTGCTCAGCACTGGTGATGCGGAGACATTCCATACTGTTTTTCAATTGAATGCGGTAGATACTAATCTACTGTGAAGAAAAAACAGAAGACTATTACTAGAAACAAGCGAAAGAGAGCTCAAATGGGGCAATTAATGCCGGACTGAGGGAAGTTCTCCTAGAGAAAGGGTTATCTAAACTGGAGTTTTGAGATGGAACAAAATGAAAAATGTAAAACCACAGTGCAGACCCTGAGGCAAAGAAAATCCTGCGACGTGAAAAAATAGTTCTCGAGCAGGAAGCAGAGAGATGGAACTTTGGAAAACTGAGCGCTGGGAATCTGTCTCCCGCCCTCTTCCTTCAGCCTGAGCGTCAGTTGTAGTCAAATCAAGTGGGAGAACCTGGTCTCACCTCGCTGTCTTCTCTTCCCAGGCCTGGGAGTCAACAGAGAAGGACTGGGACGCTCGGTGTATCACCTCACCTTTCCTTAAGTGCCTCATTCCCTTTTTATTTAGACCACAGGGTTTATTCCCATGAAAGTGCTGTATATCTGGCTACGAATCTTTTGCTCTATTCTGATCTTACAGAAATCTATCTCTCATGAGGACATGGAGACCTTAAATCGTGCACTGTTACAATAATGGCTATTCCATCTTAATAGAAGTGATCACTACCTCTCACATAACGTGGACTTTTATGTCTTTACTTGGAACATTAGATTTGAATTATTAATCATTCTATTGTAGAATATTTTGTCTGCACAAATTCCTTCTAGCTTATGGAGCCAAGTTGAGTCTCCTCCACTACTTCTTGATTACTCATCCTTGGATCCGAGTGTTTGAATGACTTCATTAAATCACGTGTCCAGTTATGAGCTTCCTGAAGTTTCCGTCAGACATTCTTTGTAGCTTTTGCTCTTATTTCTGTTCAGGAGGAAGATCCAGCTGAGCCCTGTCCCAAGATCTGCTTTGCTCTGGACAACTCTTTACTTTCACACACCAAATTCCATGCACCTAAAACTGTTTTCAACTTTACCTTCAAAAATGTATCGTGAATTTGAGCTTCTCTGTACCCCTTCCCTTGCCACCTCCCTGGACTAAGGCAGCATCTTCTGTCTTATGGAGCACTGTGAAAGGCTCTCCAGCAGTCCTCACGTCCTCACACACTTGCAGGGCCACTGTCAACCTCAAGTCAGTTCCCCGATAGCAGCAAGAGTGATTATCTTTGAGGACAGACAGAACAGTCAATCTTTAACAGCAAATCCTCAGGTGATTTTGTAATTCATTCACAATAAAAACTCAAAGCCTCACATGCCCTGTGTGTAGTGACTGTACATTAGACCCCTGACTTCATTGTCTCTTCCTCTTCAACCTTGTCAGTCAGGAGATTTTCTGCTGCCCCCCCCTCTCTGCTCATCCCTCCCATGTGTTTCCAACTCTGTGCTTGATGTCTTCTTTTTAGTTCCGATATCTGAGGGCTCCACTTCCTTCTTCTCGTCTAGTCTTTTCCCAAAGGGCTTCTCTGTCAAGTCTTCCAGAATAGCCTGACCAACTACAACACTCCTCACATATTTTACTTTTTCTCTGTTGTGCTTGTCAGTATTACATGCAGTATATTACTTTTATTTCAATTTAAATATTTGAAAAGTATGGAACTGTACGAACGTTATGATTTGTATTTAATCACAGAGAGTTAAAAATTTAGCAAATACAAGAGATAAAATATTATTTCCTAAAATTACAGATATCAGTAGTATCAAGAATGAATTCAAATGTAATAAAAATAATGGATAGATCTTTTGCAAATGGAGAAAAGAGCAAGAGATGAAAAGTGGGGAGTATGAGGTGAGAGGAAGGGGATTTTTTTTTAAATGGAAGTTTTCTCATATGTATGTAGCCAAACTAACAATGAGGTGTTCATCATATGTTGCAAATGTGAATTAAAAATAGTAAAGCAAATTAGGGAAGGGAATTTAGAAGTAGAGAGAGAAAACAGAGAGGGAATGGAAGGGGAATCAAAAGATCAAGATATATTACATACATATACCTACTCGCTGAGATGAATGTAAACCTCTTACATTAATTAAAACATAAATAATGAATGCAACAAAATACAATAAGAATGGAAAATGCTGATAATTTAATAGGTCCAACTTGTCTTTTCTAAGCACCTTCTTTGTACCTTATTTTATCCCTAAAGGGAATGGCAAAGGTTAATATGCAATTTATTGTTTATTTACTTAAGTATATAGATTATCAGGCAGGATACCCCCACTTTCCTGTTTATGTTTTGCTTTACAGTTCATTTGATAAATGTACAAATATTTGTCCCTTTTATTATGGATGAGAATTGATATCCTTTCTATTTATTGGCTGTAGTTAATTATGAATAGACCCTCATGGGTGTTTCTGAAACTTTATGGATAAGTCAGTAGAGAATCTTAGAAAGACTTCCATTCTCCAGGCAGTCTTCATTTTGCTAATGTGCTAGTTAAATTGATGAATTCTCTGAATTCTTATTTTTATTAGTCTTGGCCATATCGAGTCCATTTCCTTGGAAGAGGGAAGGTTCTTTCAGCAAGGACATCATGTGTTTTCTTGCATTAGAAGGACATCCCACCTCTGTTACTTTTTCCAGTATGAATCCATTCACACCTACGACTCAGGTTCAGTGAGTATTACCTTCACAGAGAATTTACAGATCACATGTTTTCCCAAATAAATTTATATGCACTTTAAATTTAATTAAAATCTAGCCCTATCCAAATATCACAGCAGCCCTCTAATGCAAAAGCAGAAGCTTACAAGCAGGAGCCGAGTATTTCCACAGCCGCTGTGGAGAGGCAGTGACAGATGTAGTCAGGAGCTGACAAATTCCTCTTGGTATAAGTGCGGATTGTATAAGGCAGCTGCTCGGACTCCATAACCTGTCAGAGTAAACTCAGCTGAAGAAAATCACAGAATTAACAACAGCATTGCACATTTTTATACTTGTCAAATAATTCAACACCCCAAACTGTATCTCTTTTGAAAAATAGCAATAAAGTAGATAATGTGGAGTTGTGTGGTGATTACCAATATATTTGGGAATGCTCTACAGTGAATATTTAAGGCACTAATTTACTCAGACACGACACGATTCAATCCTCAGTATAGCTCTTGAAAAATGTATGTTGTCATTTTCATTCAACAGGAATGAGCAGCTGACACATGTAACTCTCCATCTCCATGTCAATCTGCAGAAGAGAAATGAGGAATAAAAGAACTAAGAGTCTCTGTTTCTTGTGAAAGGCCACATACATTTCTCTCACAGTGTTCCTGAATTTAATTAACAACATAGAATTCGTGGCAGTGAGATATACCGAGCATGTGACCACTGATCACCTTATGAGAGATGAGAATCTTAAGAAGGCAGAATAATCAACACTGGTTCTTTTATGTTTCTTCACCTAAAATATATTGAAAATCTATGCTGTGGCAGATAGTCTGGATTCTGGAGTTAAAGAAAGGACATGAGATAATTTTTTTTTTCTAAATTGTATACAATTTGGTATGAGATAATATTGAAGATTGTATTGATTGCTTCCCAAGTCATTTTAAACAAAAGGGGTAAGAAAGCATCATTCACCAGTTTCTGTGTTCATAGGTTGACAGTTTGGGGCAGGCTTGCCAAGTTGTTTTCTGGTTTTGGTCTTGCTCCACAGTTTTGGAGAGTTGGTGGGTTGAATGGAGCTGCTGCTGTACAATAACTTTATCTGGGAGAGCCAGAGAAAATGGAAATTGTTTTACCTAGTTTCTTATTTTACAACAAGTGGAGTGTTTTATCTTTTAAGGACTGTCACAAGAGCAATAGCCACAAAGACAGTGTTAAAACACCTTCTAGATCCTCTGCTTACTATTCTCTTGTGGCTATAACTAGTCCCAATATTAGTAAAAATTATTTAAATATGGACTACTCAAAAGCTTTGATGCAAAGTGATAAGAAAAACAATGAATTATTTTTCTAGCAGTATAACATATATAATAAATAATAAGATAAATAAATTTAAAAATATATCCACCTAAATGTATATGTCTAAAAATATAACTGCTGAATCACATTAAACACTAAGTTGATGAAGAGTAATCTTTTTTCTTTTTTTTTTTTTTAATCTTTATTGGTACATTACATATATGCATCATGATAGAACTCCATAATGGGGATTTGTACCAGTATAAGACACATTTTAATTCTCATTTTTTCCCATAGCCCTACCAACACTACCATCCCCCCATATACATAAAATTTGTTTCCTTACTTTTTTGTTATAATCTCATTATTTTTCCCCCTTCACCCTATTTTACTTTGAGCATTTTCTATTTTACAATATATAACATACAATTCTAGGACTCATTTACATCTTTATTTTCTCATACCAGAGAAAAGATGTGATATGTACCTATCTGTGCCCTATTTATTTCACTTATGAGATTATCCTCAAGGTATGTCCATTTAAGAATAAATGATTCAAACTTATCATTTTTTATGGCAGAGTAATACTCCATTCTGTAGAAGAACCACAGCTTTTTTATCCAGTCTCCAGTTGATGGACACTTGGGTTGTTTCCAAGATGTAGCAATCACAAATTGGGCTGCTATAAACATCAGTGCACATATGTCACTGTGATATGAGTTTTTTATTTCTTTTGTGTATATACCTAGCAGGGTGATGGCTGGGTCAAATGGGACCTCCAATCCTAGCTTTTTGAGGAATCTCCAAACTGATCTCCACAGGAGTTGTACGAGTCTACAGTCCCACCAACAGTGGAGAAGGGTTCCTTCTTCTTTGCAACCTCGCCAACATTTGCCATTGGATGAATCTGAAATGGCAGCTATTCTATGTGGAGTTATTTTAAAAGTATACAATAATGGACTCAGTTTTACAAAGCATTCTGTGTTTTACAAATGTGCACATGAATTCTCACAGTTCTGCAACTGAAATAAAAACACAAAGAAAAAAAAAACTGATGGATTATTCTATATGCATGAGCACATATTTGTACAGGCCTCATTGCTTACATGTTAGGTGTTTATTGAATCCTAGATAAGAAATATTTGGCTGCCATATTCTATTTAGTTTTTAGAATGCTGTTTTATATATTTAGGTTTTGATTTAAATTCATAACTGGCTTCAAGTTAATATTATGTAGTGTGAGATCAATAAGATGATAACATTTTTCCATAGAGAGAAATGTTGTATTGCTTCACTATTATTTGTTAAGTATACAATTTTTAAAAGTAAATTATACGGGTGTATTTTTCCACTCAGTTTCTCCTGAGTTGATAAACATAACATATATATATATATATATATATATATATATGTATATATATATATATATATATATACTGTTAGGTTCTCTTTTCAATCCATTGATCTACATATCGATCTTTATTAATCACAATGGTCTGAGTTACAGCGACTTCATAGAGAATTTCAAAATTAGGTCACACAGTATTGTTCTTTTCTATATTGTTTTTATCTACTCTGTTTATTTTGGATTCTCATATGGATTTGGAGTTTCTTGGCCAATTTTTAAAAGAAGCTTGTTGAGATTTTGACTTTGATTGAACTGAAACAAAACAGAAAGAGCTAGATCCCATTATGAGTTATTTCTTCAGACTTTTAGAAAATCTGCAACTCTTAAACTTGCTATTTCTCAGGCTTATTTACCATGTAGAATTTGGTATTATGGTTTAGATTATGTTCCGCGAAAGATGGTCTCAGTATGTTCTCATGGTTCTGCTTTGTGTTGATGTGAACCTCAGCACGGTATTCAACTCGAGTCTCTGTTCCTCATTTGTGGAAGTGAGGTAACAATTATGACTTCTTGACTGATTAAGTTTTTAAATACCAAATATGTCACAATATTTATTCCACCAGAGCCTGGAGAATATCAAGCCTTCTGTCAACTTTTTATTAATTTCTAAAGACAAAGAAATATATTTCATTAATAAAGGATAGTTACATGCTGGGTAAATTTTCTTTCTTTCTTTCTTTCTTTCTTTCTTTCTTTCTTTCTTTCTTTTAAGAGATAAGGTCTTGCTTTGTAGTACAGACTGGTCCTGAACTCACTAGTAGCTCAGGCAAGCCTCCGACTCACAGTAATCCTCCTTTCTCTGACTCTTGAGTGCTGGAATTACAGGTGTGAGCCACCATGCCCATCATGTAGTATGTGGCACTGATTGCTGGTGGGTGTGAGTCTCCATGCCTGACATTGTTGTATGTGGCACTGGGGATTGATCCTGGGCCCTTGTTCTTGCAAAACAGGAGCCAGACCCACTGGGTTAAATCCCATGCCCTAATCTTCATTTTTTTTTTTTATGTAAAGTAACACCATTTTTGCAAAAGCAGTTGTGAAGCCACGGAAAAGAAGACATGTACATTAATGCAAAATGGAGTTCATAATGCTGGGTCATACAGAGCTGGTAATAATGAGAGGGTAAGATTATGAATAGCTACAGAACCTTTGAGAAGTAGAGAACTGTCCAGAGTTTCTTCCAGCACATAATTTAAATGTTAACACCTCTAGCTTTTGTTTGTTACTTTGGACTCAGGTATCACTCTTAGGAATGGATCATTAACTAGAAAAGGAATTAATCTAGCTTAAGAATCTAGAAGGTTGCTTTTGTTTAGTTAGAAGCATCTTGGGGGCCCTAGTGAGCCTTAGATGAGAGTATAGTTGTTCACGTTGTGGGATCGTGGCCAGCTCAGCTGACTGAGAGTGCTTTGTGCCTGCACAATATCTCTCTTCCTAAGAACTTGGGCCTGTTTTGGAACCAAATATCTGGTTCTTAGGTTTGAGAAAAGAGCCAAGGATTTAAAAAGAGTCTTCATTTCTTTTCTTTTTTCTATTTAGTTTACTGAAGGAGAAAAGAATATACACAGCGCTGCTGTTACTCTGTGTTTCTCAAAAACAGCAAGGATTTGTTCAGTAGGTCAAACCTCCAGCAATTTATAATTCTAATTCATCAGTGGGAGAATGACTTGAAAATGGTGACTAATCTTTACCATCAAATGTTAAATTACTTACTAATGGCAGCAATGGTTCAAATAATCTGGAAATTCATTTACAAGGCAAATGGTAGCTGATTTTTCCAAAGTGATAGGTTATCAAAGAAGAATGCCATCTAATATAATCAGATACATCTAGAATTGAACCACAGATGGTGCTGAATTCAGATTTCAGGATATTTCTAGTATTTCTTTGCATTAGGAGATGATCTCATTATGAAGCTGATTCCCTTCGGTAGTCCCATAAACACATTCAATTACAGAGAAAGAACTGGAGACATAATGGAACTGGAGATGGACAATTGTCACATGAGCCCTTGTGTTCCACAAGGAAACTATCTGATGTTGGTGGCTCTTGCCAAGGCCAGGTACTATAGAAACATCTTGAGAGCACTCTGAAAATTAAGTGTGAATTTTACATTCATTATTTGCCTTTTGAAGGCACTAAAACACTATATGTCATTTATGGATAGGCAGCATCTGTAATTTGGTGTAGAAGTAATAAAGATTTGGTCTTAGCATCTAAATTATTGTTTCAGCTTAAATTAAGTAACTGTGTAAAACAACTGAATAACATAATTGCAGAGAAGCTTTCATCTTCAAGGACAGCTCAGTTTTCTTGAGGCTAAAATTAGCTGTGTCCCCATGGATCAGTTGAGTATAAAGACCAGTGGACTCAAGGGAGAATAGCAATAGCAAGATATACTCGGCCAGCGCTGTACTTATCTGATAGGAAGAAGAGCTGCTCACATGGTAATGTTCACTTTTGCCCTTGCTTATCTGCCCATACCTCCAACATCCTCTGAATCCAGACACAGGTGTGTTCATTGCTTAGAATTCTAAGTGGGCCAGAGATACACATCTGTCTAATGTGTCAATAATATAGAAGCTACCTAATAAGTTCAGTTCATCATTAATGCTATGAGGTTAGCTTAATTGTTTCTGATGCTGGATTATTTTCTCTTTATGGCACACAAACTCTCCCTTGCATCATGCTGTTTTAGCCATCTCCAGTTCTAGACCAATAGCTTGGAGGTTAGACCATTTCCTTTTGAACTATAGAGAGCAGTGCTGTGTGTTGTATCTGGGCATTTTTTCCTCGCAAATTAAATTTATTAGATTACATATGTTTGCATTTCATTATGAGAGCACAAAATGCAATATACTCCATAAATATTGACATGCTGCAGTACCTAAATTACATTTAGGCCCTGCCAAAGACTAGCACCAGAAAACTGTGATAATTAAAATACCTTATGGGAGCAGAATGATTGGGGACTTACTTTGAGTGTAGCACAAAGAAGATACTTGAGGGTTAATTAAACTAAGCAATAATATTTCTAAAAGAGTCTCAATAAAATATTTATTAATTAGATATAAAATAAAACAATCTAACAATACAATAACTGTAAGCTAATTTCAATAAAGTGTACCCAAACACTGCAATTCCTAAGTGAACCATCCTTATCCCAGTCTGAACACTTATACACAGGTCAATAATTTAAATGGTTTACATGCAATGCTATTTTTAAGGCTCACAGCTAATAGTGAGTTTGTCTTTCTACTTTGTAATAAAGGTGAAAAAGGAACAATGAGAGCAAAAGAGCTGGGCAGAGATCACATGTCAGGTGACTCTGAGCTCTATCAACAGATGACTGTACTCAAGGCTTTGAGTTTCTTCCTCCCACTCTACGGAATTATTTGTAGGTTTCCTCTAAGTTCAGTTCAGGAGGGGAGATCGCTCCAGATATCTTAAATCTGATATGGCTTCTCCTAGTGTGTCTGGATTCTGCACACTCTGACTAGTATATCTCATGTTCAGGAATGCATATGTTTTCCTGTTTTAAACACTAGTCTTGTCCTTGGCAAATAATTACACATCTAGCTGTACATTTAAACCTTGATCAGATGTTTCTGAGCTGCAATTAATTTAATTTCCATTATTCTCAACATATTTGCTTCCCCAAACCATTTGCTCATAAGTTTAGTATTCTTTTCTAAAGAACATTTTTTTTTCTGTTAAAACATGAAATAGGAATTGTGCTAGTAAAGAAATTATAATGTAAAAATACAAATTCATTTCATGCCCAAGAAAAATGGATTTTTCTTTTGGATTTGGTAGCTTATCTGGTTACTTAATCCTTTAGAGATTAAAATTACTTGCAGACAGAAGAATGGAATACTTTGTAACAATCTGTGATTTGACATGATCTCTAAAGTAATACAAAACTGAAAAAAATTTAACAGTAAAAACAAAAGTTTAACTGCTATATCTTGATGACACCTTGACATATCTGCATGTGATTTTAATTTGTTAAAGAATACGGAAAATAAATTCTGAAAATTTTAGCAACATTCTTCTACCAGGAAACTTTAAATAATTCTCAATTTTTTTTCCATTTCCCAAATAAAGTCCAAGTAATATAAATTCGTTGAAGAATTTAGTCTTATTTTACATTTCACTCTTATTTTAAAATTAAAGTCCGGAATTTTGAAATCAATTACTCACACCATATAAGTGTACAAATCAGAACTAACATAGAATTTGGATAATATGATTATAAGGAATAATGCAATACCAGAGTCTATATTCTTGCATTCATTCCTATCAAAATATTTCTAAAACAAACTATGGATCTCTGCAACATAGAATTTTTCCTTCTCTGCTTAGACAAAACCAGAAGCAATTCCAGCTCCATTTATAATCTGATGTTAATTTATGGATTCGCTCGATTTTCAGGATCATCTGTACTACGCTGTAGAATATGTAGAAAGGCTGCATATTTGAAGAGTCATAAGTATCCTATGGAAGGTAAAATAAAATTATTTCTATTTAAAATTTTAAATTCCTTACTGTGTTTCTGTACTTAAGAGAATAAAATGTGCCTCAATAGGCTACTTTTCTGAATTCATGGGTTATTTATAGTAAATAGTGTTTGAAAACAAAGAATACTGGAGAAAATTAGAGGATATTTTGGGCAAATATTTTAAAAATTCCATTTCCTAGTAAAATCATATGTAAAATGATTGAGTGAATAAATATGAAGTAATTGGCCTATGATACAATATTGGAAACTGGGGAATTTGAGTTAGATTTCTAAATCATTTCTTAGTCTCAATTTTTTAAAATAAACATAAACATATAATTAAAAGGAATATCCCCATCAAAAATACGTATTTAATAGTTAGTATTAAGTTTTCTAGAAAAAACAGATCATATAAAATAATGATGCAAATTAAACTATGGTAAAGAAAACTATAGCATGATAAAAATAAAACTATTATTTCATTTTATTGTTTTTATTTATTAATAAATATTTATTTATTTTATTATATTTTATTATTATTATTGTTTAGTTTTCCATTTGTAAGGAAATATGAAAATGCAGTTAATTCTGATATGGCTCGGGATATGGCTGATTTATCTCCTGAGTTGTTCTTTTTTGAATCATTTATTTCTACAAGTCAATTTAAATCAATAACTCAATTCTTAAAACTCTTTTGATTATTATTATGATATCCTGCTCCACCTACCTATTACTTCTGGTTTCTATTTCCTTTTCTTTCTTACTTTTGTAGTTTGTTTGCTTGTACTGAATATCATCAGAAGCCTAGTTGGATAACTCTAAACAGGTCTGCTAAGAACACAAATCCTTTGTCTTGTGAGTGATGTTGAACATCTACTCTAGTTTTTATGTGATGTCTGTGTGTTGTGTTATGTCATACTGTGTCAGGTTCATGAGAACTGAATACATGAGCACTGACTTAGGGAAGAAAATAAAACTTGTAAGTTGACTGAGCATGATGAAAATTCTTTCTTTTTCTACGACTGACACATGTTTAGCCCCACCATTCTCTTCTCTTTCACTTTCAATTTAGCAAAGTAAAAAACAGCTCAATTTCAGTTTCCTTTCTTTGGTGCAAGTGGGAAGTTGAATCTATGTTAGCCCCAATAGAACAATATCTTTTCCCCATAGTCATGCCTTAACCACCACAAGGTGCAAGCCATTCTCCTATCATAGCTATTTTATCTCCAGACTTGTTTGAAAGCCATCTCTTCTCTCCCAAAGTACCACATTATGTTTTAAAGCTTATTTGTATGCTCTAGGTGAAAATATATGAATATCATCTTTATAAATGAAACTAGGTAATGCTCATCTACAATATTTCTGTGGTCACAATATTAGGCACAGTGAGCATTGCTCCAGGATAACTAGATGACCAGCAACTGCAGAATTTGCCCCATCATGACTGTGGACCTCTTCTTACCTGCATTGCTAGCTGGGCCTCTTCTCCATGGACAAACTTTCATTTTTAATCATTTGGTAATGAGTTGGTAGACACCTATTGGGCCTCTCCTATAGTTTTATCCTATTTAAGTCCAAATTTTCAATATTTGGTGAAGAGAGAAAGTGATAGAAGTGTCTCAAAGTGTTGATAAAGACTGTATGTGTATCTTATATTGAATTATGTATTTTGATACCAACATAAAGTGGAAAATACATATAAGAGAAGGAAAAGAAAATAAAACCTCTTACTCCATGAGTATTGCTAATACTAACAACTAGCAGCTGGTCCCTAGACTAGTGTGCTCAAAGGAAACACTGATGGCCCACAATATACAGGGCTTTGAGGTAACTGCTTCCATGAAAACTCAGCTACTCTGTGGCAAGCTGTAGTCCTAAGGAAGATACCTCACTATACCCTATTGAAGATCTTCTCTCAAACATATTCCTCACAACAGGATCAACATACAGTCTTTCCACAGTATGTACGAGGCCTTTCTTGAATTCCATTTAGCACTGCAAAACAAAGCAAGATGAAAAGGTCTGAGAAAAACAAATCCGTAATTTTGACAGAAAGTGTGTTTGCAAAGTATATGAAAATGCTGTGTGTATATGTGGAAAGTATCAAATATATTTTATCTCAGTTATATGAGGGAGGTCGAGCACCACTCAAAATGACTCCCCTCTTTTTCTCCCCTCTGCTCTCCTCTTTCTTCTTCTCTCTATTTTTAATTATCACATACTATACCTAATGGCCACTTTTCAGTTTAGGGTCACATAGCCCCATATCATCACCCAGTTTCTGGATATCATAACCCATTACTTAATTTTATTATGTTTTAAAAATGTGCCCAGTGCATCCTGCCTAAATAATAAGATGAAGACCTCCAACTGGAAGAGCAGCAAGTTGTTGTGCTTTCTAGAAACCAACATCTTTTCTGCGGATGACATAGGGTTAGAAATGTTTTTGCTCTGCATTCTGTAAGTGCAACTCTGCACTTGTTAGTTTAAACTATGATAAAATGTTGAAGAGTAAAGTATTTTATGGAGTACTCTATAAAGGAAGTTAAGGAAGACCAGACTGATGATTTTACTAATAACTTGGCATAAGCAAATGAATAATTTTCCCTTTTCCTTGCGCAGCCTGTGGTACGAGCTGTGGCTATTGTGGTGTGTCCAGATGTGTCACACTGCACTTATTCTCGCAATGAATACATCTGTAATTGTTCATAAAGACATGAGTCCCGGGACTGGCATTGTGACCAAGTTTACATAAATGACTCTCTCATATTTAACTTCTTTTCCATCTTTATTGCAGGTGGGTTTCTCTGTTCTGTAAGCCTGTTTCCTTCAGTGGAATTATAATGCTGCGAAAGATATTCTCACCTATTCACACCCCAACACCAGCATCTGGGAATTCATGGAATATTTTTAATTTTTAATTTCATTTTCTTTAAACTTTTATTCCATGAATATTTTCCATCGATGTCATTACAACTATATGAATCATATTCTAAGACATGCATTAATCCCTCTACCACCCTAATATAGTTCAAGATAACAAACATTTATGTCATAAATGTTACCCAAGAGCTAAAAATTATATAGAGTCACCTAAAAATGTATACACACTGCAGAGAAGAAGGAACCCTTCTTCACTGTTGGCGGGACTGTAGACGCGTACAATCCCTGTGGAGATCAGTTTGGAGATTCCTCAAAAAGCTAGGATTGGAGGTCCCATTTGACCCGGCCATTGCCCTGCTAGGTATATACACACAAGAATTAAAAGACTCATATCACAGTGACATATGTGCACTGATGTTTATAGCAGCCCAATTTGTGATTGCTACATCTTGGAAACAACCCAAGTGTCCATCAACTGGAGACTGGATAAAAAAGCTGTGGTTCTTCTACAGAATGGAGTATTACTCTGCCATAAAAATGATGTTTGAATCATTTATTCTTAAATGGACATACCTTGATGATATCCTCATAAGTGAAATAAATAGGGCACAGATAGGTACATATTGCATCTTTTCTCTGGTATGAGAAAATAAAGATGTAAATAAGTCCTAGAATTGTATTTATATATTGTGAAATAGAAAACGCTCAATGTAAAATAGGATGAAAGGGGAAAAATGATGAGATTGTAACAAAAAAGTAAGGAAACAAATTTTATGTATATGGGGGGTGGTAGTGTTGGTAGGGCAATGGGAAAAAATGAGAGTTAAGTTGTGTCTTATACTGGTACAAATCCCCATTATGAGGTGCAATCATGATGTGTTTATGTAATGTACCAATAAAGATTAAAAAATTAAAAAAAACTTGTATAAAATTTCAATACCAAATTTATTGAGACATCCTGCCAAGTTGCTTTTGGCCTCTACAATTACAAGAGGTACTCAAAGTGGTGGCAGTGAGCTCCCAGATATCTCGTAGTATAGTGAAGTGCTGCTCAAGTAACCTTGTCATTGAGCCTGCTGCACATGCACTTTCAATTCCTTCTCTAAGGGTCAACAGTGCCATGGGTTTTCTGCAATAGTCTACATCCTCTGGGTAACACTAACTATTGAAAAAGTATTATACTGTTGTCCTTTTCCAGAAATAGTGTATATACATTTCTTCGGTGAAGTCTGTGTATGTATACACACCTATAGTCCTACTGATTTTTTTCTTTTAAATGGAGACTGAGCAGGAGAGTGGTTGTTGCAAAGCTTCAGTGCAGGAGCAAAGGACCTTTATGTTTTACTGCAGCAGATTAATAATTATGATCTAGTAATTGGTTGTCACTTAATATCTAACTTCTTCATGCAGAAAGCTTTTAAAATATAACTATAATGATATTCTCATTGTTAAGAATATAAAAACAAGCAAAACAGATGACAATTCTTGCCCCCGTAAATCTATGAAATAACCCCAAACTCATAAAATTTCAAACACAGGAAATCAGAGCAAGTGCAATCCTTTTGTATATTGAGGAGAGGGAAAGCTGGGCAGTGCTAACTCTCAATATTCACATTTTGACACAACCAGAAATCACATACATGTGATGTACAGTTTACATACAGGTCACATAGTAAAATACAGCAGAAACACAGACTTGAAAGTATAGTTTCAGTGGGTGTAGTTTTAAAACTGTAAATAAGACAAACTCACTGAGTTGCTGAAATTTAACAAAGATAATAAATGCAAGTGTAAATTAAGGACTCATTTGGGAGAAGGGAATTCTTGATGAACTGTATATAGCCCATGTAATAATATACAGATTTTCTGGTAATATAAGGGAAATACTATTGTCTCCAACTTTTTAGATGTCTGACACAGAGTGTTTGTATTTTCTACAATTAAAGAATGAATTTTAAGAATAATGGAGGTTAAGAGTAGGGAGGGTTTACTGAGAGAAAAATAGCCTAAGACAGACAGAAGGGGGGCAAGAAAGTTGGCTTCCTTCAACAGTGATTCTCAAAGGAGTTTTAAGGAGCAAAATCTGAAGGTGAGACAAACTATAGTCAACTAATCAGATTACAGGTATAATCACCTAGTGAATATTGATCCAGTGGAAGCTCATGTGGTGGATATGACGTGGGATGAAATCATGATCAACCAATAAGATTACAAGTACAGTGTGTTACATAATATTGATTAAATGGAAATCAAATGGGCAAACAAATCACAAAGCGAATGTGCATGGACTGAACTAGGACTTCTCTTGGAAAGGCTGGGACAGGGCCTTGGACCCCACTGAAAGTGATTGATGTCTACTTTGAATATGAATGACTTCTGTACCTCCTTAGGGGAAGTATGTAGGTGTAGTCATTTCTCTTTGTCTTGAAGCCTCTAAACACAGCTGTCTTTTGAACTGACAGTGTGGAGGACCCAACCCTGTCTGATTGCCTGCCATATTTCTGCGTGACTTGGCTTTCTGCAATAAAGGATAAACAACACAGGTTCTTGCCATATACATCTAAATTGTGTGTCTTGAACTGCAAAGAGCCTACTGCTGCTGCAAGGACATGAGCCAACCACATGTATTAGAGAAATCAACTCATGATGTAACCGTGAGCCAGTTTGCTTAGAACATGGTCAGAAGTTTGAGCGAAAGATAAAAACACTTTTTCTGCAGTTTAGCAGTATTTCTCTATTTCCAGTATCCACAGATGTCAAGGAAACTCAGGTAGAAGAGTTGGCTGGCTGGAAGGCCTGGACTCCGACTAAAGGTGAGAACCACCTTGCTAGTGATAAGGCATGTCAAATGCTGGGTTTCTTATACTTTGAAGGTGAAACCAACGTAGATTGAATATGAGAAAAGAAAAGTAGAAGTGAAAGATGAGGGTCTCGCTCCAGGCACCTAAAAGGCTAACGTGCCTTACCCACAGCATTAACTCTAAATATATGCAAGTGCTTTGGCCTTCCACTGCTTCCCCCAGTCCAGTGATCCACCATCTCTCCAGGAACACTGCTATTGCCTTTGCCTGTTGTGAACTTCTCCACCACAGTGGCGCTGAGATCCACTTTTCATGACCTTTTACAAACCAAACATTTCCCTTTACAGAAACAAAAGTTCAAAGACTGCTCTGAATGTCAAAGGCCCTCCTGGACGCAGCTGCCTTTGACCCTCGGATCTCCTTGAACCTCTTTCTTCTCTGCTTATTGTCCCCCCACCACCCAGCACTTCTGATTTTGAATGCAAAACACATTTCCTATTCCAGGGCACTTCCTCTTGCATTTTTCTGAAGCAAGAACAGCCTTTCTTTCAGATATTTATTATTCTAGTCAGATTTCTTCTCAAATCTGAGGATGTTTATGGACACTCAGTCATGCCTCTGCCTCCTTTACTTATTGTAATCACTTTCAGTTTAGTGCTTTATTTTGCTTCTAGTATTTGTAGCTAAAGTCATCCAATGCATTTATTTGAACAAGAATTCTTGGTGTTTTACCTCCTTCACTAAATTTAAGAATTTATGAAAACAGAGAATTATCTGGCTTACTAATGTGTCTGTCCTCGGCCATTAGAATTGGGTGAGCTCACAAAGTATAAAGAATGTTGAATAAAAATCTAGTGGGAGTAATTTTAGTTTTCTGCACATGTTCTACTTTTTTGAAATTTAAATAAGTAATAAACAGGTAAACTACTGGAAACCAAAGATATCACCAGGTAGTCAATGCCAGAAATCCAAAGGAGAGAAAGATTCAATTATTGATACTGTTAAAACTTTGACAAAAGCAATTCAGTTCTGCTGAGATTCATTCTGAAACAATTTATTGAGTTCAAATATTGTTGTCAGGAAAATAGAATAAAAGTAAAGATAAATCCAAAGCATAAGCCTTAAAGAATATTTATCTTTTCTTTCCTACCAAATGTATGTGTTTGGCCATCCTATTCATTTCTAGGAATGAACATAAGAAGTTTGAAGTCCAGAAAACAATCATAAACAGGGACTTCAATATACAGTGTGGAAAGCAAACTTGAAACCTATGTGTCTCACTCACTACAAACTACGTAAAATGCTATTAAATCTTTAAATTAGAATAACAATGTTGAATCTGTACATGTGTCTGAACAGAAAACATTGTAATAGGGTTTGTCAAAAGGTACCCGATGGGCTCTGGTATTTGAAGCCCTCTTGGTTCTGTAGATGTGATTAAATATAAGGAGCTTATTGTACTTGACCCTTTGTTCTGGGTTAAAGAGAGAGCTGAATATTTAAGTGACTTTGTAAAAGCATAACAATTATTAAATAGATATATCATATTACGAGGAATGCTGTAAATCTTTTTTTTTTAGGTTTTTTGAGACAGGGTCTCGCTTTGTGGTTCAGGCTGGCCCTGGCTCAGCCTCAAACTCACATCACAGCAATCCTCCTGCCTCTGCCTCC